>BMAV01013980.1:0-41387 GCA_019973955.1 Trichonephila inaurata madagascariensis
TTTAAAGCATATGAGATTTTTTCCTGCAGTTTTGTGAATATTGTATTAAAACAAACAAGTTAGCCTGTTTGAAGTGGGAATGACTTCTCATAATCGTTTAGATGATTCCTTGAGATGGAAAGCTCTTGGTAGGGTTGAAGCTGGACAGTCTCAATTGGAGGTGACTCGATTGCTACAAGTGGTTTCACGGCTGTGTGGAATCAAATTCAGACAAGTAGTATTGTCCTCAGGAAGGTCAACCAAGGTCGCCACAGGGCATCAACACCTGCACAGGATTACTACTTGGCTTTAAGTGCTTGGCAGGTGGACAATGGCTCCTCAGCTTGCTCGTGACCTTGCTGCTGTGTCTGGAAGAATAATTTTCAGTCTAACGCTCTACAGCAGTCAGTCTAACTTGAAAACGTAGGGACGCAAAAAGGGAGTCCCTGACGTATTTCGAGACGGCCGATCCGAATATTTAATCTAATTCGAAAAAATCCCGTTTTAAATAATATCAGACAACAATATTTTGAACGAGCCATGGCAGGGGCTCACCTTAAAATCCTTGGAATGTGCAAGAGTTCCCAGTGTTTTTCTGGGTGGGCAACAAGAATCTGAAATCGGACTTTAGAAACTCCAATAACTTTGCCGGATAATGCCGGCTGATAGTACTGCCCGTTCCTTCAGGGACGGAGCTTACAGGAGCAGGGGCACCAAAAGTGAGCATAAGGTGTATCTTGGGATTGGGAAAGAGGATCTGGATTCGAATTTCAGAAACTCCCTTAATTTTTCTGGATATTGCCGGAATGATGTGAAATTGCTTATGTGTGTAGGGAATAAAAATGTGCCGTATTTTTATTGCCTAAGCATTCAAGCGCATCCTTGCGATAATACGACCAACAGAAAATTCATTGGCATTTGCATCTTTAGGCATTGTTGTTGATTTGTTAAGTGGTGAACAAATGCACATTCAGCTTTCCAGCTGCCATTAGACATTCATGAGAAACCTGACGCAATGTGTAATATTAAAAAAAAAGAGCGGAATGGCTACGGTATTGCAAAGGAGTTAATCACAATTTTCAAGGAGCGTACTATGGCTCATAAGCACTTACTCGAAGCTTTACATAGAACTTTGTAAGATTTAAACGGCAACGAGAAAATATTAAGTGTTGCTGTCCTATTACTGTCTGGGGATTTCCGACAGACATTGCAAGTCATTCCTCACTATTTTTTCTCACGAGATTAACATTAGTTTAAAACAATCGTTTTTATGGCGAAACGTCGAAACACTTTGATTGACCATAAACACGTGAGTTCAGTTGCAAGATAATCAATCGACGCAAATATTTTCTAACCAACTGTGTGCTGGATATTGGAAAAAGTGAAGTACAACTGCATCTAAATACACAATGTATTAAATTGCCAGGCAATTTATATACCGTTGTTTAGACAAAAAAGGAACTGATTGAGATTGTTTTCCCGGATATACTGTATAATTATGTGGATAATGACTGGCTCTGTAATCCTGTTACTTGGGTAGAAAAAAAATGTTGATGTTTACAAAATAATCTTCCAGATACAGAGGTGCTGCCAGGTGATCTAATGCCTTTTAAATCAATCGACACAATTGTTAATGAAAACGAAACTGTAATATGTTGAATTCCCTGGAATTAGGAATGCTACATCACATAATCTTCAGTTGAAGATTGGTTTACTAGATTAAATACACCTAGATTATGTAATGGTACGGGTTTGGTCATTAAAAGAGTTACCGGGAATCTTCTTGAAGCAACCACATTTCGATTGTAAAGTTTAAAGAAGAATCATATCCTGTTGCCACGTATTCCACTGATACCGTCAGAATCTGCAATACCATTCAAAGGCTTCAATTCCCAATTCGTTAGGCTTTCGCGATGACCATAAATAAATATCAAAGCCAAACAATGTAAATTTGGGGCTATCGCATGGACATATATACAATATGTTGCATGCTTACGTGTGTCGAAGCCACCTAATCTATTTGCGAAGCAATAAACAAGTTACCAAAAAATATTTTGCATCGATTAGTGATTAATTATATAAAAATTATTTATTGTTATAACTAAGAATGATAAAAATAATATTAAAAATTGCCAAAAATGAACGCTATTAAGCTCATTTATAAAATTAAATCTTCATATATTGTTACTAACACACACAAATTCGTAAATAATTCATGCATTATACTATACTAAATTAAAAGATGAATAAAATGCAAAATTTAAAAAAAATCTATTTTGTTTTATGCTTAAATTCAATTTTCCAAAATTGTTCCAGCAAAATAAATTTGACTGCATTGAATAGCTGAGAATAATATTAAACCAACGTATTAAAACAAAGCCACAGCAAAGTGTGAACGGGTCAGCTAGTGAGCATATACGTATAGAGAGAGTTTTTATGAGACTGATAATGTTTTTCTATATAAACACACACATTCTTTTACATAATTTTAATATAAGAAGTAGACAATAGAAAATATTTAAAAGTCTTGAGGGTTCACCACAAGGATTAATACGAAACTGATTAGAGCTCATCAATTTTATATGTATTCAATATATATATATATAAATATATAATTCACCTTTACGATAGATACATTCCCCCGTGTAAAAATGTATTGCATCTAAGGAAAATATAATTGGTTTCAGTCTTAAAGAATCACAGCAAAAGTTATATAATCCATGAGTTTTCATGTTAAGATTTTAAACATTTTTTTTTCATAAAGATTGTACATATATCATGGAAAGTTAACCATAATATGGAAAGGAAATAAATATGTCACTAATTCAGGAGCACAAAAGTGGGATAAAATAATATTAATTACACATAAAAAGATTTTATTCATTGTCATCTTCTGGCATACAGTTGTAAAAATTTACAATATTACTGCTATCACTAGAAAGGTTTTGGTCATAGTCTTTGAACTCTGTTGCTTTCTGTAATCACTTGAACAATAGCCTCCTGTGGTAACGATGTTTCACTAGATATAAGAATGAAATATATATAGAGGCTATATATATAGTCCAAGGGTTGGCAACCTATGGCACGTGGCACAATTCTCAGTGTCACTCTGTACTACCCTACAAACGTATCAATTTTTGAGTGAATTGAAGTTGATAAATTTGTAATGGACTTTATTTGACAAATATCTTCAGAATTATAGACATTTACGGAGTTATGAAAAAATCTGAAAGATGTTTCGTAAAATTAAGATAAATTTACAACTATTTTATGAACTATTGAATGTCATTGCTGGAGAGATTTAATTATTTGAAGAGAGAAAATTGCATGTACAAAAAAATTGTTTAACAACTGAATGCTCCAAATCGTGTCAAATTGAAAGTCATAAATAAAACCCCTGATTTTGCGCTATGAAAGTGTGTATAAAGTGGTGCAAGTGCTAAGTTCACAATAATTTTTTTATCTATCTTTTTATTCTACTATAATAACGGGAAATACCTATATTTTATGTTGTTTTGAGAACAAGATGGGTGGATAAAGTAGAAAAGAGGTTAAAGGAATTCAGAGTTAACCTATGGAAGAACATACCATCAAATAGATCAAGATGGTCTAAGCCAGTGCTTCTCAAACATTCACTATTTACGACCCAATTTTTTATCGTAATTTTCATTGCTCCCTCCCCCTCCGTACAACAACATCGTATTGAATGCAGTAATAACGTAATTTGATACTAAAACTACAATACGACTTTAATTATCAACCGCACAAATTATCAAGATAAATATTAAATTTTGAAAATAATTTTTATATATGACAATCCCATGGGAGTCAGTATTAATCATTAAACTTGTTCTTCATTTACTATTGATAAATTTATTATCAAATACATTGTTCAATACTGATACATTTATAAATATATTATATCAGTGTAAATGTGTATTTTATTATTTATTATGACAAAATTCATTTTGTTCTGCTTTCTTTCAGTAAATTAATTATCTTTTTAAAAAATAATCTTTTATTTTTAATATTTCGATATACTTGCGCCCCCTTGTAGAGTTATCAGTGCCCCTAGGTTTGCGCATCCCACAGTTTGAGAAAAGCAGATCTAAGATGACTGAAACAGACTTGGCCGGTAACCGGCTGTAGTGCTTGGAAAGAAGAATTTCTTATTTTAATACACTTACTTATTTCTTATTTTTTTTTGAAGAAATAAATATATTTTATATTGTTTATTTTTATGTTAAGAAATATCTTTAAATGATGCAAAATGTAATAAAACTGTAAATCTATATTACTGACCTCTATTCTCTAACTCTGCATGCATTATCGTGAGAACCGAAAGGTTTCAAAAATGGCTTATTGTGTGGAACTCTGAACCATATTGGTAGATTGGTTTGACACACCACAGCTAAAAGGTTGCCGAACTCTGGGTTAGGCCATTGTACACTCATGGACATAAAAATTAGTGCACCAAGAAGGAGTCGTTAAATAAAACGAAATTTTACATACGTAATGACTACATTGATATAAGTAAATGATTAGAAAATCAAAGAAAAAGGATCATTTATTTCAGAGAAAAAGGCAAAAGAACGGAGGATTTAATACCCTGTTGAATCACCTCTAGTGCGAATGCACGATGCAATGCGATCGGGCAGTGAGGCATACAAGTTCTGTGTGATGAGACATTTCGTTCCATATTTGCTGTAACCTTGCCTCTAGTTCTTTCAAACTCGTGGGATGCCCAACTAGACGTCCCAAATGATCCCAGATATGCTCGATTGGAGACAAATCTGGGTATCGGGCAGGCCAAGGAAGGGTAGTAATATTGCAGAGACAGTCTTGTGACACCCTTTCCGTGTGAGGCTGAGAATTGTCTTGTTGAAAAATGGCTCCTGGGAGTCGTTGCATGAGTGGCAACACATGGGGTTGCAGGATGTCATGGACATACCGCGGGGCTGTCATGGTACCACGGATCAATATTAGGGGTGATCGTGTATTGTAGGTAATGGCACCCCATACCATCACACTAGCTGTAGGAGCGGTGTGTCGCTGTAAAGCAAAGGCAAGATTGAGGTGTTCACCACGGGGTCTCCACACACGAACACGATTGCCATCACTGCTGAGATAGAATCTGGATTTGTCGCTAAAGACGACCTGGTTCCATTCCGCTGCAGTCCCGTTTCCTCGTGCGCGGCACCACTCCAAACGGTGGCATCGATGGGTGGGCGTCAAGGGAAGCACACGTAATGGGCGCCGCGATCCCAAATTCCCTTCAGCCAGGTGCCTTCGTATGGTTCGAGAAGACACAGTGAAGGTGTTACCTGTGCCTGGATGGTGGCCGATGAAGCAGTTGGCAGTACGCGTGCATTTCTTACGATGTAGCGGTCTTCTCGACTACTGGTCTGTCGAGGGTGTCCTGAGCCTGGTCTTCGTGTAAATGACATTTCTTGGATCCACTGGTCCCAACATTTCCTCATATCACAATCAGAGCGCTCTGATTGATGAGCTACTCGCCTAGCTGACCACCCAGCTTCCAACATGCCAATGATCCTCCCCCTCAGACTGCGACAGCTGCTCGTATTGTCTCGTATTGTATGACTGCCTTAGCTCTTGCTTTGTAAACGATTCAGCATACTCAAACAAGCTTTGGTTACCTGTTTTATACTCCATGGAGAACGACGTTAAACGCCCTCTACCAGCTATACTTAATGCGCAATCACGCTACATTTCTAATCACTTGTATATCTCCCCGACATATATCTTCATGCCAAGTTTCGTTACGATCCCGCAACTATTTCTTGGTGCGCTAATTTTTTTGTCCATGAGTGTATTTACTAATTCGCGAGCATTATTTTAATGCCTCCTCGTCGTATTTCATACTTAGTTTTTTTAATTCTCTCACGAATCTTAATCGTCGTATTTAGTATCGTGATTATCTTGATATTCAGAAAGCAGACAAAATGTCATATTGAGGCTATTAAAATGATTAAATTCCCTCAAAAGGAAATCATATTACCATTCTGGTCAGTCAATCACAGAAGTTCCCTCCTGGTCTCCATTGACGCAGTTTATAAAAAATAAAAGTAAAGCAAAAATTTCTTTGAATTTGGATGATCGTCTGAATTCAAATGAATCGCGTAAGAAGATCATTTTTGTCCTGTTGTTGTCCGGAACAGAAAAAATATTTTTCTTGTAAGTAGCAAATTTTGACGGCCAAGAGTGCAGAGCAGTTTTTGACTTAACAATTGCAGATGAGTCTCATGACTGTATCCTACCGTGTTAATTTTGAATAGGACAGGAAATAGAAATGAATAAGAAAATCCTTTCTTTTCTCATCCCACTCCACAGGAAATATTTTGAGATTTTAATGATTATGTTACATTTGTTGATGGACTGCCTATCTGTGGAACTGAAGTTCAGTAAACTATTGATTTGTCCGAGCCAATGAATAGTGATTCTGGTGCAGAAATTGATAATGAAACTCCTAACAAAACTATTACATTTTTTAATGTCTTACACTGCTTGGAAACTGTGAAAACACATCTTGTTCAGCAGGATATAAAGAACGCAGTATTTTCTTCTCTGTATAAAGAAGGGAAAAAAGAACTCTTTCGGGTCAGGAATCAAAAAATTTTCAAACATCTATCGATCATTGTTTTAAAATCTAAAGTTAACTAGTGCGTAATAATTCACTAATATTATTTTTTGTGGTTGTTGAATATAAATATAAAATTTTTAACTTCGGATATTTTTGTGTAGGTGCTTATTGTAGAATTTCCAGAAGCTAAGTGGGAAAAAATTTGTATTTTGTTTGGACCCCGATATAACGAACACATTATTCGGTCCCGATGAATTCGTTAAATCGGGGCCCGACTGTATATAAATTATTAGAATTCCAATTCAGTTGATTGAGAGAATTGAAAATATTTTAGGAATAACTTGCATTTTTTCTTTTTAAGGAATGGAATCCAATTTTGAAAAACTTTATCCTGTTGAACTGAATGATTTAGGTCTCGATTATGATTACCGTTCTATTATGCATTATAAAGCTTGGACGTTTTCCAAAGATGGATCCTCGCCCACTCTCAAGCCCAAAGATGACAGCGTACCTCTAAAAGCACTGGGTTACGGACAAACTGAAGGAAGTTTCACCGAACTAGATGTTCAGAAGATAAATAAATTTTATGAGTGTCCATAGGATGCGATCTCTTACAGCTGCATCCTCTTTTTTTCTTTTGTCAATATTTGTATATATACATTACTTACGAGAGATGATTTAAAATAAAAAAAAAATAGATTATTGCATTTTGTCTTCTTTTATATTTATTATTTATCAAATGCCTGGCAATTGGCCATCAGGTGATCAGGCAACGAACTCTCCAATATTTCTTCACTATAAACTTCAAACTCTTAAGTGCAGAGCATAAGATGAACTCTTAAGTGCTCTCTTAGATGAAAAGCGTCCATAACTTGTCCAGAAGCCCACAAAACAGAAAAAGGTGAGTCAGTCAGATTGAAAAGAAACAAATGAGTATCAAAGACAGTCATATGCAGTCAATGTCTTCTTTTAAATTGCCTGTTATTAAGTTAATAAGTTATTTATATAAATATTTCCTATAGTCAAGAGTGTGTATTGGACCGAAGAAATTATTCCAAGTAATTTGTCAATAATTTTTGTGCTAGATAAAATTTAACGCAACTTTTTATTCATATAATAAACTGAGTCACACACATCTAACATAATAAACAATAACAATTTAAAGAAAATATCTCTAAAATTCTTAAAGAACATATCATTTCACAAATGTCATTGAAGTACTCATTTCTAAAATATTAATTTTGTTTTTCTCAATACTTTTTTAATCATGCAAAAAGAAATGACCTGCTCATTTTTTTTCCAATGCATTTTACTAAATGATATCACAGAGTGAGTGAGTGTGGGGGCAATTGGTAACAGAACTAGTAATTTTGAATCTCAATCAAGTACGAGGACGACACCTGAGCTTGTATACTACCCGTCTCCAAAGTGCCATATCGTGCCAATGGCAGGACTTTGAGCTACTACAGATTTAACATACATCAGTTCCTTTACATGGGAGGTCTTCAGTGGCACTAGGTTCGAACTCTTGACAGGCTGATCACGAGTTCGTGACCATGACGTTGTCGAAATTCTTAGACCGTGGGTGTGAGAAGGTTCGAATAAGAAACAGACATTTTTCAAGCTAACTACTTTTATTTATCCTTTAAGACTTATGATAATGTATGAGGATTAAAACGAGAATGCACACTGATAACTAAACTAGAGGAACAATTAAACTTAATCTTACTATATAAATATAATCACTTATGTATTCTCCTAAACGCCCTTGCTGCAAAACGCTTCATCGTCAGCCGTCAGGAGGACGGCTTCCCTTTCTATTAATCCTTCCTTCTGGAATTAATAATACTATGTGCGACCACCGGTTGCTAATACTATGCTTTCCGCTTACAATCAATTTTTTAAACCATCATCTCGCCTACTCCACGACTAGCTCTTAAATAGAAGCTTGCATCTACATAAAAGCAAGTCACCTTTACGGAGAGTGGTTTTCAACTAATTGTTAAATATAGTTATTTTCTACCCCAAGAGGATTAGTGAGAGGATTAGTGGACCGAATAGAATTCATTACAACCTGTAGGCTACCGTGGCCATGGGAAAAGAAAATCAAAACAATTATGATTTTTTAATAAATTTTTCTTAAGCCTCTTTAAACATTTAAATTATTCATAAAATTTTGAATTTGAAATCAAATATCCAAATATAGTTGCGAAAAAAATATTAGCTGTTAGTCAGATATTAGTATTAAAATTATAGTATAGTTTCTTTTACAAATATATTATAGATTCATTATAGTTATCGAATAGATTATGCGTAGTTTTTAGTAATACAATTAATTGTCAGATATGTGTGTGAACTTTTAAATTATTTTTTGTTTTATGAAAATGAGTAACAAAATTCAATTATGGAAATTTTTTGTAGCACTTTTTCCCATCTGAATAATTTGTTTCGCAAGGCAACGCAGATCGAAAGATTTGTATTTTCGAAGAGCTATGATAATGTCATGCAGGTGGACCTTATCCCACAGCAATTGAGATCAGTGATAAATGATAAAATACAGTAAAAAAAAGTTTGCTTCTTCCTGAACACATTTTAGAAACGAAACTTCTTTGTTAAGGAAAGATGTTTCACTTAAATTTATTGTTGGTGGTCTTATTGGCAGGAATTTGTAAAGCAGCTCCTAATTTTCCTAAGTCAATTGATCCCTTAGAGAATCGTAAGTACTTTGATCAATAATACTTAGAATTTTTTTTAACAATATAAAATATAGTTATGTATATATAAGTATTATTATTTTTATATTAAATCTCTTTGATCCTAAGTAGATAAATTTTTCTAAAAATTGTTTTGTGTTTTATGAATTTACATGTAATCTTTGAATATTCAAAACCTCTAAGGCGATTCGCTCGTATCACTCTAAGGGTAGAGAATACAGCTGAAATTGGATATCAGAAAGAAACTATATGAAATGTCATTCCTCTACTTGGCATTCAAAATTGGAATAATTTGATACCACTAAGGCTCTTATTGCTGTGTATAACATCTGCGTAAAACATTTATTTTCGGCATTATATTTGTTTAACTGCACCATGAATTTAATAGTTTGATTGCTGTAAGTTACTGTTATACATTTGGAATAACATTGATTTCTGACGACTCTTTTAAATAGTTAATAATATTTCCATGTACAGCAGAAGCGTAAGGCAGAATGTTAAGGATCCCCTGCAAAGTCAAGTTTTGGTTCCCAAGCCATACTTGACATCAGTCGGTCTTTGGACTAGGGATGGCGATCTGAGATCAATTAATCGAAAAATAGATTTCTCGGGCGGAAAAATCGGTTTTTTAAATCAATATGTAGCACTGAATCGATTCAGTGAATCGCTATTTCATCCTAGAAAATCGACATTCAATTTTTTCTGTTTTGGTAAAAACCATAAAATATATTGGGATAATAGCTTTTGTTGCTCTATATCCCCCAAAACCAGAACTGAACTGATAAAATATATTATTTGCAATTAGTTGAATATACTATCTTTAAAATCCGTAATATTATGGTGTTGGTGGTTGAATTGTTAATTACTCAAAAACTCGTGAGATGCCTGCGTGCTTAGTTTCCTTTACCTCCTTTAATAAATAAAAAAATAAAGTTATGTTTGTTTAATCTTTGACTTTTTGTATTTGTTTATTTTGTGTCATTTGTTTATGTCTTGATTGACTGACTGTCGTAATGTAGTGTGATTAGCGAAATAAGTATTTATTTTTATGTATTGTTTTTTACTGAGTAATAAGTAATTGAGGATAAGTAAATCACTGTAAGTATCGTGGGTTAATTTTTTCCTTGTGAGCCCTTTTTTTCGATTGCCGGCAACATCGAAAGTGATGACCGGAACCACTTGGATCCCACTAGACTTGACAGACTATTGTTTTTAAAAAGCTTAGATTTTAAGCATTGGGAACTATAAGGTATATTATCTATTTTCTAAACTTTTTAATGTAACAAAATACGTTTAGAAAATAAATGTCTTCTTTTATATCTGATACTTTGACATGGTACTAAAAATAATTGTAATTGTCAAATTCCCTGAACTAAAAATTCCCTGATTTTTCTGAAAAGATCGTTTATTATGGTATCTTTCTTGTTCTTCATAAAATGGATTTATATTTACATTGTAAATGCAGACTTTAACGAAAAATCAATTTTTTAGAAATCCATCTTTTAGACCTCGATTTTTTTGTGAATCGATTCATCAAGTTACGATTCGAATCGATTTCAAAATCGATCTTTTTCGGAAATAATCGCTATCCCTACTTTGGACCTACTAGATCCCTGGGCGAATCAACGGCTTAGAATCAATGGCGGCTTAGATTCGAGTAAATACGCTAATTGCAAATACAGCTGTTAATGTGTCAAATAAATACACTCCTAACAAGGAATCTAGATGTGCAGTGTTTGGACACTATTTGGGGACACCCTGTATATATACACAGAGAGAAAGCAGGTGTGGGGATTTTGAGATGTATTATTTTCTTTACAGACTTTTCATTTTCAATTGTGCTCATTAAAAATATCTAAAAAACAAAAACTGAGACTGTGACTATTTTTAAAATAAATAAATAGATTTTTATGATTAATAAAAATTATACACTGCTGGCTTACAAAATGCAACATCAAGAAGGGCCAGAGATATGACAGAGAAAATTATTTGGCAGATAACATGCTCTACATAGATCAAACGATTAAAATTTTAGTCTCTTGTGACATGTGAATGATGACAAAATCATTAGTTAGTGTAGCCGCTATTGTTGGCTATAACCGCTGCCACACACCTCGGTATAGAATTAAAAAGGCTTTGGATCTATCCTTAGGGTACAGCAGTCCATGAAGCTTCCACAAATTTCCTAAGTTGATCGGGTGTAGCAGCGAATAGTGTATCCTGGGCCAGTCGTTGTGCAAGCATGGACCATATGTTTTCGATTGGTGGTAGATCGGGAGAACAAGCAAGCCGAGGAAGCAATTAATGGGTAAAGAACTCTTGAACATTGCGTGCCACGTGTGGTCGCGCGTTATCCTGTTGGAATATGGCTGATGGCAAGCGCTGAATGTATGGGAGGACCACGGGCTCCAACACCTCAGAGATATAGCGTTGGCAGTTCAGTGTTTCGGCAATGTATACTAGAGGGGTGTGACAGTAAAATTCAATACAACCCAAAACCATGATACCGGGTGCAGGACTAGTAGGGTTGAAGGAGGAAGGTTCGTTCTGGGTACCTTCCGTTCCGAACGCAAGTGCGTAACCAATCACGCCAAAACGATCGTCCACGCGTGATGTTGGTACTAGTTCATATAGATATCACACCGCCACATACTCCCCCGCCAGTGTTTCGTCGAATAGGCGAACACAACGATACCATATTCGTGGCGAGTATGTAAGCAGTTGCGTCACTTGGTGGGTTGCATCATTCGTGCGAGACGGCTTTGAGAATTGCGTCATTTGTGTGTGACGACTTTGATTGCGTCATTTGTGTGAGACGACTTGAGAATTGCGTCATGTTTGACGGCTTAATTGCTTGTGCGGTGGATAGATGGCGCCACGACTGCGGCGCGTGAAGGTGCGGTTCCTTTGCACGGCCAGGGTCACCAATGAAGGAGGAAGGTTCGTTCTGGGTACCTTCCGTTCCGAACGCAAGTACGTAACCAATCACGCCAAAACGATCGTCAACGCGTGATGTTAGTACTAGTTCATATAGGTATCACACCGCCACATACTCCCCCGCCAGTGTTTCGTCGAATGGGCGAACACAACGATGCCATATTCGTGGCGAGTATGTAAGCAGTTGCGTCACTTGGTGGGTTGCGTCATTCGTGCGAAAACGGCTTTGAAATTGCGTCATTTGTGTGTGACGACTTTGATTGCGTCATTTGTTGAGACGACTTGATTCGTCATGTTTGACGGCTTAATTGCTTGTGCGGTGGATAGATGGCGCCACGACTGCGGCGCGTGAAGGTGCGGTTCCTTTCCCGGCCAGGGTCACCAATGAAGGAGGAAGGTTCGTTTTGGGTACCTTCCGTTCCGAACGCAAGTACGTAACCAATCACGCCAAAACGATCGTCAACGCGTGATGTTAGTACTAGTTCATATAGATATCACACCGCCACAGGGGGATACATAGCGCAACAGTTCAGCAGCTTCTCACACGGTATCTCCAATCCGAGCATCGTGATGTTGCAGGCAGAAGCAAGATTCGTTAGTAAACACACGAATTCGTGGCAAGTTCCATTCCGTTGCTCATGTCCATCGTTCAATGCACCTTTGGCGGCTTAAATTCTTGTGGTTTCCAGTCAAGGGTAACCGAAGCAATGGACGTATTGGGGACATCCCACTCTGCTGCAAACGGCGTCGAATGATACGAGTGGACACAGAATAATGCGTAACAGACTGAATCTGTTGTGCTATGGTTCGTGATGTGGCTGCGCGATTCATTTCTATGCGCACAATCGGCACGTTATTATGGACAGTGTGCATTGAAGTGGGTGCGATCGGCCCTGTCTGTCTGTCGTTTCCTGCTGCATCCAGCGATGTCAGATTCGTATCACAGTTGCTTAGTTTCATCCGACCAGTAGACCAAGTTCTCTGAAGGGTAATCCGCAATTCCTATAGGCTATTATTCTTCCTCAGACGAATTCAGAAACGTGGTTAAAAGACGCTCGATGTGTTCCACAAGGCAGATGCAAACAGATTACGCAAAAAAAGAAAGAAAATCCGCACGAAAAAATAATTGCCGTATTTCGAATCGCCAATATGTTCTTCCCTTATATATCCCCCGCTGCTTGCGGGTGGCGCTGCGTCTGTGTTATATTGCTGATGAAATGCGTATTTCATCGCCGCCCCAATGCATGATGTAAATTTTAGATGGTTTGCATATTTCTTTTGGGGGCTGCACTTTGTGTGACCAGCAGTGTAGATAGGATTTGAATTCACTTTTTTCTTTTCCTTAAATCATTTATGTTTTATTCACAAATTATTCCATTATTTTGATATCATTCGTTTTTAAATTTTTAAATGCTTTCTGATGTTTGTGTTCAATCTTTATTAAATTTAAATTTAATATTATTTATTTATAAGCTAAATTATATTTTTTCCGATCATGCTCAAAACGTTTTTGTAAAATATTCGTATCTTTTTAAGTTATTAAATTTTCTGTCGTCATTTTTTCATATTTATTGAAATTACATCTTGTGGTATTAAATGATATTTTAGTAAATTTTCTACCGACATTTAAATATAAAACAAAATTACGTATAGTTTTTTTGAATTAAATCATTACTAGTTTTTTCATTAAGGTATCCGACTACGTTCGGAACCGTGATTTTAAAAAAGCGCATAAATGGATAATTGTCATGATATTTAGTGTCACTTAGATTAGAATACATGTATAAAATTGTTTTAAGGACATTTTGACAAAAAAAAAATTATTTAAATACACTATTTCGGCAAAAAATTAACTTAGAATAATCTTTTTTCCAAATGCTCCTTTTGTGAAAAATGCTTTCATAATAATAATATTTTGCCTGTACATAGCTCGGACCTCTCTACAGAGGCTCAACAAGAATTTTTGAAAAATTCACATTATTTTCAGAGTTACCACAAGTTTAAAAAATTATTGGGGTTTTTTTCTTAAAATTGCTCCCCTCTGTTGTCTCAAAACATGGATAAGCCCACTTCTAAGTTATATATTTCAAAATTCAAGTTGAGCCTCTGTACAGAGGTCTGAGCTATATATAGGCAAAATATTATTGTAATCGAAGCATTTTTCACAAAAGGAGAATATTTGGAAAAAAAGTTATTCTAAGTTAATTTTTTGCCGAAATATTGCATTTAAATAATTTTTTTCGTCAAAATGTCCTTAAAACAATTTTATACATGTATTCTAATCTAAGTGACACTAAATATCATGAAAATTATCCATTTATGCGCTTTTAAATCACGGTTCAACAGTCGATACTATAAGAGAAAAAGGAAAAAAGTTTGAAAAGTTGTAATTCATTTTTATTTTAATAAATGCTCTTATTGTACTTTTTAGTTAGGAAATTTTTAAATATGCTGTCAAAATTATTATAACTCAGGCACAAGTTTAGGAATTTTTTTACGATACACATTACATACGGTTTTTAAAAGGGCAAAAATAGATATCGTTTTGGATATTCTTAGAAAAAGAAGAAAAACAAGTAATATAAAAAAAAATTTTTAAGTCAATTCCTACTTAGATCAACAAAGAAACATTTTATTTTAGCTACTTTTTATTAAATAGTTACAATTGATATAAATATGTATATACATATGACAGAATCACAACATTAAGTGTTCATTAGTTTTTATTAATTATCATTAAAGTATATTGTCATCCAAAACAATCATGTATATAAAATTTTAGTTCAACTGAATGCTTTAAAACGTGAGAAAAAAACCTTTTCAAGTTTCAATACAAGTAGCCAAAAATAATGCCAACATGCTGTATTAGTAATTCTTCAAATCATTAGTTTTAATCAATTAATTTTTATTAACTATAATTAAGTTATTGTATTTTCATCCAAAATAATATAAAATTTCAGCTCAATTGAGCGCTTTAAAATGTATTTTATTAACGATTGAAAATTCCACCAAGATAAATAAATAAATAGAAATAGTAATAGTAGGAATTGAAAAAACAAAAAAAAAAACAAAAAAAACAATCAAATTGGGGAAAAAAACTCTTGCAACCAATTCGCAGAGTAATTGAAAGAGTTTTAAATTCATTTACCCAAAAATAACTGAATTTCTTTAAAAGAAATTGTCATTTTAAAATAAATAAAACTCTAATAGTACATAATTTTTTTAAAGTTATTATTTTCTGTTACACTTCCTTCTCTCTCAAATTCGGCGCGGTTTTCGCTTCCTGTATTGTACAATACTTCTGATTTTGTTCGAGTTATATAGAATTCCGATGATATGTTCTATATCTTCAATAATACCTGAAAACCGAAAATAGTGTGATCTGAATAACTTTTGACTTATTTCAAGTTGTACCAGGTGTTTGAAAAGTATGGCTACACTTTTAAATTTTAACTAGAAATAAACAAATAACGATAATCACTTGCAATTTTTATGTTCCAGAAAGAAAATAACTTTTTTTTTTTCAAATGTTTCAATTCAAATTTGCGCATCATTAGCCCGGAAGAAGGCGTGCACTCGATACTAGCGTTAGTGGTCGCGCGGGGTGACGGAGTCACCCCAATCTATTTTCTTATAATTATTTTTATTGTACAGGATAAAAATAGTAATTCCAGTGAATACTTGAAGGTAAAATTATCATATTTTATTCAAGATATTGTAGTTTTATTGCCCTTGGATGATCGATAAAAAGGATGTTGAACTTTTCTTTTCTTGTGTCTTTTTGACCGGTCACAGAGTTTCTTGTACACGAGCGAATTCATATCTTGTTGCATGGAGTTTCTTAGGTATCATTAGAAAATCTTCCTTTCGATTCAAACATTTCATTGTTTTAATCGCTTTTCTTAAATTTGCTTTCGCTATTATGTTTAATATTCATTGTTTCATCAGGTACTTCCCTTGCTTGATCAATTTCTTTTTCCGAAGTTTCAACTTCATCCAATACAGATCTTTTCAGCGGTGCAACAGCCCATGAGGGCCAAGACCCACTGTGCCCAACTCAGTATACGTAACCATTGGGCGCTGAGGTGCATGAGCAGATGTCTAAATCCAGTGGTCAGTCTGAAGTGAAACCCCTATTGTTTAGTCTCCAAGGAAGCTTGGTACTCATTTATCGACCCACTGCAGGGATGAAAGGCCGAGTCGACCTTGCCCAGACCGAGGATACAACTCCAGACCTGTGGTGTGGAAGCACAATACGCTACCACTAGATCACTAGGTCTCCTTCTTTTTATATTCTGTTTATTTACATTTATAAATCATAGGGATTCGTAAAATACAGCAATCAAAATCACTAAGTCGTTCACAGGAGGAAAATGTAACCTGTTCATAGAGAATACTTTCGAACAAATGTGGTCACTCGAGGAACTCAGTTACCACATGTATCTTAAAATTGTAGAAAATGTTTGCCACTCCCACAAAAATTAGGGTGATATATGACAAATACATTTTAATTCCCTTGAAGACTGCCATATAGGAAGATACTGACAAGGTCATTAGTAGCAAATAAACAGTTTTCTCCAAGAATTAAAGATTTCGTGAGCCTGGGGTGACTCTGTGCCCCGCGTGACCACTCCCGGGTTAGTTGCGCGAAACACATCGGACCTGTGTGAGTAACATCGCCTTGGTTTCTTCTAGAACGACAAAATTTTAATTTTGACAGTACGCTACTTGTTATCATAAATTTTTCGTTCCACTTATAAAATACAGATCTTGAAGGAGGACTTCATTAATAGGAAGTCCAAAATGAACGTTGTTCATGCGTTTCAAATTTAGATATGACAAACCATGCTACAACTTGCGCTTGTTCGTGCAGTTAAGCCATTCTGATTGGAGAATGTTGCAGTACAATCTTGTTTGCATTCCATTGAACAAAATTTTAATGTTTTCCTTATGGAACAAAAAACCTTAAGCGGAAATCCTTGTTTATTTTTAATTCATTTTTGAAAGTGTTGCCATACTTTTCAGACACCTTATATTTTATTAGGTATTTTTTTTTTTGTATATCCCCCCCCTTATATTCCCCCGGCTTTTAAAAAAAGGGGGGGATGAAATAAACCTCGCTAGGGGGTGTAAGAAGAACCTGTTATAAATTACCTACGTTTTTAGTAACATCAAAACTTAAGTAACTTATCAAAAACTTAAGTAACTTATCAAAAATTTAAGTAACTTATCTAATACTAAAAATGGTAAATCTTTTAAAAATTTAAGTTATTTGAATTTTTGAAATGCAAGAAGTAAATTTTTGAACTCAGTAAGAAAATAATCCCTTGTGAGAAAAACACACAGAGTATAAGAACTTTAAATACATTGTGTATAAAAATATCAAACAAGAAAAATTAAATGTATAAGATTATCAAATGGAGAAATTTAAATACATTGTATCCATATCCAAATAAAAAATAATTTATGGGAAAAGTTAAAAATGGAAAAAACCCCTTGTCTCAAATGTTGGTGTCAGATTCTGAGGAAAAGGTCAAGTAAAACAGCTTTAATGTATGGAAAAGAGGTGCAGCTGAAAAAATAAATCTTCAAAAAGTTTTTGATGCGAAGGAATAAAGTTACAAAGTCGAACTTGCATTTGAATTTTCTTGGCATTACCTGAATCCTTTGATTCGTGTAGAAGAGCATCTAAATACTCAAGGGTATTTAAGTCAAGATCAAGTACATACTTTTATATTCATAAAGTACCCTGCCAGAGATGCATACTTTCAGCATGACAACGCTCCCTGTTACATAGCTGGGATTATCCCCAGATGGTTGAGAGCATGACGGGATTTCCACTTTTTGGCCTTCAAAAACACCCTTTTTTAAATTTAATTAGAATCGGGGGTGATATCAAACGAAGCATCTGGCTGCTGGATCCAGAACTATCTAATCTCTGAAAACATTAGAAAGCGTAATTCATTGGAAATGACCTTAAATTCCTCATACAACCCACCAACAACTCCTAGAGTTCTTGCCAAGAAGAATTCATACAGTATTAAGAGCAAAATGAGGCCCAATATTATTTTATTGAGGTGATCATAATAATTTGGTCAATTAGTGCATATATTCTACCTTAAATTAACAGTGATGCTAATGAAACAATAAAATTTCTTTAGACTTGGATGTTTGGGAAAGCTATAATAAGTGTGAAAAATTTTTTTTTAAGCTTCCTTTAAAATTTCTTAAATATTACTTTTGAATCTCTTCGGTAAAAAGAAGAAGCTTGCAACAAGACATTTTTAATAGGAAAAAAGCCTCAATTTTAAATTTGCATATTATACACTGGTGTGCAAAACTTAAGAAAAGGGGGGTTTATTGCCATAATTACAAAAATCATCTGAGGAATTTCGAAATGAGGAAGAGTATTATGTGCGTAAGGTGCGAAAGCATCGGCGTTGAAAAGGGAATACAACCATACGGTATGGAATCAAAAAAACAAGCTTTATTGAAAGCAAGTATGGCTCATGATTTCTATCCCAAAGGGGAACAACAAGCAGATGTTCTTTTATGGTAAAAATCCCTCCCCCTTCTACAATGGTTGCTTTTCACCGTCTCCACACTCAGAACCAGCTGGTTCACATTTCTTGGGGGAGGGTGCCCATTCCTCAACAACATCTGTTTGAGTTGTTGGTTTTCGGGATGTGGCGTGTGGCAATACGTCTCCCCCAAACATCCCCCAATTTCATGGGATTTAAATCTGGGAGCACCTGGCCAATCCATTCGGGGATATCTTACTTTCCCGCAGCTCTTCCCAGCAAGGTCGTGTAAAGTGCATTGTCATAAAAGATGAAGTCTGGGCCAATGGCCCTCGGAAGAGATCAGATGGGGAAAAGTACCCCCTCATAATAGCGATCCCCGGTTACAGACCCTCTTTTCGAAAATGGAAGCTCAGTTCCACCGTTCAGCATAATCCCAAACCCAGACAAGAACCCCAGGACCCCCGTAACGATGTCTTTCCTTGATGTTACTGGGATAAAACCGGGTCCCGATCTCTCTCCAAATCAAACGCGTTGAGAATCGCTTCTGGTACTGAACCGACTCTCATCCCGTAAGAACACGACTCCATTGATCAGTTGTCCAGTTTTGTGCTCTCTGTCCCACTGTAAACGGTGGCTTCGGTGGCCATCTTTCAACGGGGGGCAGCGTTCAGGACGGCGGTGGCCCCTTTGTGAAGGCGTCTGGCCACACTAAACCGCTACCTTGTCGACCTGTTGCTGTACAGAGTTTCTGACAATGGGGCCCTTGCTGACTGCTGGTGAACTTTTTGCCTGCAGGATGATATATCGGTCATCCCCTGCAGTTGTCGCCTCGGGCGGCCACACCAACCTTACAGCTGTACCTGTGGTTTGGAACGCTTTCCAAGCGCGCGAAACGACACTTTTGTGATTCGAACTCTGCAGCTACACTGGTGACAGTACGCCCCCCCCTCCAGCTTTCCGATCATTCTTCCACGTGTTGAAGTCATCCAGATGATTTCTTCTAGCCATATTTCACGAAAGACTCACTGGCACTTGCAGAATATGGTGAATTGCGTCTCCGTCCTTCATTTCATTCTACTGTGAGCAGCGCGCGGACATCACGCGTTTTGCGTACCCCTCACATCGCTTCTGACGTTTTGTTCCTGATATTTGCATACGCATGACGTTTCTACTGACTTACGTTTTCCCTCTACGATCTCCCGACCTCCTTTTCTGCAATTTCATGGTATCTGCTAAATTTTTTCATTGCTGCTGGGTTTTTCACACCAGTGTAACATATCTCTGTAAACAATATAGTGTTTTAAAAAATGCCAAAAAATTCCATGAATATTTTCTTTTTTGTTATAATACGTGAAGGCGTAGCCCATTTAACATTACGCTATAGGAGAAAAAACGCGAAACACATTTTATTCCAGAATCAATGAATCAACTCGGTTAAAAACTGAAAGTATGATAAAAAATGCAGCTCTCTAAAGGATAGTGAAGCCAGGATATCATATAAATTTTTCATTTCTTTTATATCTGAAAAAATGTTCTAAATTCGGGTCTTATTCTTTAACATTAAGCGAAGACAGCCTTAACAACACGACTTTAAAATACGTTTATTTGTAGTTGACAAACATGTAATGTATTCATGCAATGTGTGTGTGTGTGATATTCGCAATGTTTATATTCAATAATTTAATATTTTTAATTTAAGTGAATAATAAACAAGTAATAAAAAAAAATTTTTAATGTCAATTCCTACTTCGTAAGAAAAACTTACTGGCGATTTGTTGCAGCTAGTTTTAACTACAACAGAAATAACGCAGAATAAATTTAAATTTAAAAAAAATGAAATTCGATTAATGAATTAATATTTTAAAAACTATTAAAATCTAGTGTCATCCACTACAAGTTTAAAAAAATATTTTTAACTTGAATGGGAGTAAAAAGTATGTTATTAACGATTGAAAATTTAAACAAGACATATATATATATATATATAGAATGAACTAATAGTAGGAATTTATAAAAACAAGTATATATTTCTGTAATCCATAATTTTTTCTCTCTTTGCTTGCACAGTAGGCCATGCTCGACTTTTCCAAGGCGACATATATATAAGAAATGGAACTTTGTTTCAGGTGAGTGAACATTATATTGATGTAAATATATGAATAATTAGATTTTTAGTCCATTCCAGCATTTAAATTATTTTACACGTAATTTAAATCATTAGATATATCAAACAAATATGGATGTAAAAACTAATTTTATGCTTTACTTTAGTAGATTTTTTTAGTAGTACAAACTTTGACAATAAAGTTCGGGGAATAGTCCTGTAACATTAACGTAGATGAGATATTAACGAAAGTTGCCTCACTGTCCCTAGAAATAGTCACCTCCCATAACTATGCACCATTAAGATCTGCTATACATGTCCTGGGAATTTTGCAAGAAGTCTTCTTCTGGGATGGAGTTCAAACACCTCGTCACTTGTCGTTGGATGTCTGGAATATTGTCAAATCTCTTTCCTTTCAAAGCTAGTTTGAGTCACAGTTTGAGGACAGTGCTTGATCTTCATAAATACGTACCAGCATCAAATAATTTTCTTTCGATGTCCTGCCAAGCTTAAAACAAAACTTTCAATTGAGCTTTTGCTCGTACATTTTCATGTTCTCAGTTAAGTACCAGCACATTTAACAAGCACTTTGTAGAACAAGTCTTACACGGAACACACACGACGTTCAACTGAACAACGGTGGGGAAGATGGTCAACACCTGCCGCTACACAAGTGAAGCGTTTTGTTTCGCCAGTGTTGCCAGATCGGCCGTTCTGACTTCGTTCGCCGAACTTTATTGTTAGAGTTTGTACATAGAGCTTGGTTCATTCTTTATATGCTATATTATGTTTTCAGGAATAGAAGGTTTCATAAGCTTTCGAAAATCACATAAAGATTATAAACCCGTGTAACTTTCACTATGTTTAATCAAGGAGATAATTCAGTTTTAAACAACTTAAAGATCGGTGCAGTTTTACTTGACTCAGGTGACCTATATTTAATATTTTCTTTGTTGCTTTGATTCGTCCTCTTTGTGTGAGGCGATCCAATTAGCCGGTGGTCGTGGATCGTTACTAAATAGTTGCTTTTATATATATAGTTGTCGTGAATACTAAAGTACCATTGTGTAGAGATGTTGACGCCCGTTCAATGTGTTGAGATTCACAATCCTGACATTGGTGTGTTATGGAAGTTTGGACAGTGATGTGTGTAAACTCACACACAGTTGTCGTCCTCAACGTTTAACCGTACCTCAGAGAAATTCGTTGTTTGTCAAAATTTGTTCAAAGTTCTCTTGTTTCTTCAAAGTTTGTGTGTGACACGTTAATAAACTACCAAACAAACAAACAATCTCTATGTGCGTAAGAAACTTTGTTATGTAGCTACAGTAAAATCTTACCCAATGTGTGTGTGTGATTATTGTTACTATTTTATATATAACACTATCAATTTATTAATTATATTATTTTCATTATTCCGATTTTGTTTTTGTTTTATTGTTTAGGATAGGTTCGCCACAAAGCATAAATATTTAAGGTGGCCGAATGGAATTGTATTTTATACATTAGACGAAATTTATTGTAAGTTAAATTTATTTATTTTTATTTTTGTGCTTGAAACTATAACTTTAACCTTCAATTCTTTGCTGTTATTCGGATTCTATGATGCCAAGGATTATTATTATCTATTTCACGGATTGTCAATTATTTTATTCAGTCTAAAAACTTTTAAGTTAAATTCACGGAATTTTGGTGCTTATTTTCAAAACTTACAAAATGTTTTAAATTGCGAAATATATTGTTTAGAAGATCAGTAAAACACACGTGCACAAACGTATGTATACACAAAATTAACTTTTTAAAAATACGAGGGAAAGTAAAAAAAGAAAAGGGTTATTGGAATTTCTCTTTCTAAGGTTTGACTACAGCTCCCAGTGCTGAATGAGGGGCAGTCGGTAACTCTTCTATACAACATATCGCTCGTCTTTCCTCGAAGTCATTGAGGGTGTAGCAGACGGTTGAACAGGGCAGCTCCATTATCGGTCTGCACCAAGGAGGACAGGAGGGCAGTGATTCGCTTTTATGGAATGGCTAATATCCAGTGCAGGTATCACAACCTCCGCAAACAAAAAGTAAATCACAGCCTTCAATTCCTCCTTGGTGCAAATCGACAATGGATTTGCCATGTTGAACGACTAAGAGGTAAGACGAGTGACACGTTGTATGGAAGTGTTGCCAACTACTCCTCATTCAGCACTAGATATTAGTGCTGTTGCCGAACCATGGAAAGAGAAATTGCAAAAGTGCTTTTACTTTTTGACTTTCCCTCGTATATAGCCGTTGTACTTCTTGTTAAATAGGTCATAAATACAAAAAAGAATATAATATATAAATGCGGTTGGTCCATGGCGAAGAGTATTATGCAGCTTCCCTTTAGGTCAGGTTCCCTCTGTCTTGAGCCATTCTGAAATTCCATCCCTCTACAGAGTTAAAATGAATTTGACTTGGCAAAACCCTTCTGCTCACCACTGGTACACAGCTAGGAGACCTGGCCTATCTCTACAGTGCAGAAGTTTCAGGGCTCTTGAGATGGCATTGGCGCGCTTTAGAAGCGGTCACCTGCGTGGTATGACCTTTGTGCAGGGGGTAAAGTATTTCTTTATCTGTCCCTGCTCTCTTCCTGCTTCTCCTGCTCATCTTCTGTATTGCTGGGGTATTTCCCTGGGACATTTGTTTGGAGATCAAGACCTGGTCTGTAACATTCTTGTGCGGGAAAGTCAAATGGACTTGGTGTAGGCTTTCCTGCTCCCAGGGAATTTGAAACAACAACAACAGAATATAATATTCCTTTAACACCTAACTTTATATTTAACTTTTTATTATCTTTCACAGTTTTCGGTAATATTTCCTTATGGCTTAAAAAATTGATCTCTGGTATTTCATGTATTCTGAATACTTCGTTTTTGAATAAATTTGTACTGCCACAAAATATAAAGCCTGTATCATTATCAAAGCATTAAGTGAGTCAGTGAACAACAACAACGTCATTCTATTCAGCTATGCGAGGGCTGTTGGGGATGTAGCTCGTAATTTTGAACCATGGTCAAGTGATGAGGACGACACCTGAGATAGCATCTCCATCTACTCCAAGCCAACAGGAGGACGTTCGAGATTTAACGTACGTCAGTCCCGTTTACATGGTGGGTCTTCAGTCATACTAAGCTCGAACACATGACTCTAGCTAGGGTGCCACAGCCACTATCTTGTATTAAAGGAAAGAAATCGAACTATTCTTGAACGAGGAAAAAATGTATAATTTCTTCTTTCTTTCTTTTTTGGACCCCCTGGGGCCCTAGCGTCTTTGTGGAGGCCGCGAAAGTCTCTCATTTAATATTAAGACTAATTTATAAGTACATCAACCTATTGCAAAAAGTGGAACCGGAATTGAAACTGTAGATTTCAAATATTACACCTGATATAACAGCCCTTGTAAAAAAAATACAGCACTATCCTTCTCATTAAAAATTTAAATTAATACAGTTAAGTACATTATTTTTATTTAAAACCAGTATTTTGTAATATTTTTAATAAGATGTTCACTGTTTTCTCAAAGGAAAGAAAAGAAGTGTGAAAAAAGTAGCAAGGCACCTCAAAATAACTCACCATGAGTTGGGAGTCAGAGAAGCGTGCATGGGAGTCCGTGATGTCAGGCTGATACATAAAGAGGGGACACGGTGATAGAAAGTGTAGAAAGCGTTGGTTTGCATAATATCAATTGGGTAGATATTTATATAGGTGAAATCGAAAGATACTCAAATGGACCATTCGAAAATATGCTTTATGGTCATGGTATGCTATGACCTTGACCTAGTGGCAAGGTCATGAACTCGTAGCTAGGGTATCATGAGTTCGAGCCTAATGCCGCTGAAAACCCTTCGTGCAGAGGGGGCCGTTGCACATTAAATCTGTCGATGCTCAAATGTCCTCCATTGGTATGGTGTGGAGTAGAAATTAAGAGAGGGGGGTGCCAGCTCAAATGTCATCTTCGTCACTTGGCCATGGTTCATATTACGAGTTTGTCACCAGCAGCCCTCGTTCAGCTTTATAATATAACGTTAAAAAAACTCTCGCTCACTGACTCACTCAAAAATATGCTTACATAAGATTGAAAGAAAAAATGTGCTTCTACAGTGAAAATCATTTAATTTGAAATTAAGGGGACTGAAATATTTTTTCATGTTAAAAGAATTTCGTGTTAAAGGATACAGCAAAGACAACAACAAAAAACATCAACAAAATGAAGTTTATTCTGTGTTTTACTTACATAGACTTGTATATATACATGAATTAATAAAAATCGATGAAAAAACCATTCACTGGTACTTAATAAAATTTAATACAAAATTTTCAAGTTTTTTGAAAAACAAAATATTTATAGAGTTTTTGGAAAATAATGTGTCCTTTTTTTTGCATTGTTTCTTAGCATCAAATTGTTCGATACCGTCCATTTTGCTATTCATTTCACCTTTGGAATGTGCGTCTAAATAAATGCATATACTTTTCATGATGTTTCTTATTTCAGATGACGTGGGAACAGGAGCAGCATTATTCGTTTTATTTTCTTTATCTGAATCGGCATCAATGATGTTTTTTGAACTTTGAACAAACATCAAAATGTCTTTTTCTGCCATACTTGCGGCTGTACACACATTATCATCACCTACACCATTGAATTCTTTCGACGATACAGTAGGACAGTCCAATAATACAGAAACTTTTTCAAACATTTCATTATTGGCACAGTTCAATATTCTCCTTCTCCAGAAAGGAAATCTTGTCGTGTTAAGCAATTTTCGTTTCGTGTTAAGAGGAAAAGACTACATGAAAATACATAGTAGTTTGTTGGGACCGTTGTATTATTTCCTATTAACCGATGTTTCGTCTTAAATGTTTTCGCGATAAACGTATTTAACTGTATATGTTGCTTATGCCATCTGATCAATAGTAACCTCAGATCGAGGCCCACAAAATTCATCGCGGGAATAGGCAAGTTGTAGATCTGTCTTTAGCCACAGCTTAGAGCACTGCGGGTGACAGTACGATTTGGCGTGGTTCCAACCCAATTTTGAGAGAGAGCACCCTGGGGGTGGTGAGGGGTCTCCCACCTCTCTTCCCTTCCAACTTCACGACAGGACTTGCGGCTCGATGAATATTTAGAGTAAACCCCATGCCGCGAAGGCACTATACATTTATAAACACCCATGCTTTCTTCGAGATTCGAATCCGTCCCTTACGGCTCTGCAGTCAGCGTCACTAACCACCGGCTACATACCCCACGGAAAGGTATCTTAAGAGATCTATGAACTAATTTCTGTACAGAATGCATAAACAGATGCATGCATAGACTTTGAGCAGACAGAGTGTAAAGGGTCTATCCTCGAATCTTCTACTAATCCTCTTGGGTAAAATTATTCTTTTTAACTGTGTTCAGTTGAAAACCTTTCTGGGTGAAGAAGCCGAGATTTAGGCAAATGAGTACTTTTATTTAAACATTGGCATTAAAGTACTTGAGGGTGGTCGATGTTTAATAGTTGACAGTTAATAGTTAAAATTAAATTGTGAGATAGTTACGACGGAGTCGTAAGTAAGCAAGATATTTAAAGAGAATTGTGTAGCGTCGTTGTCAAGAGCGCTCCAGTTTTCAGTTAAGTACTTTTTTTACATGTTTGTTGAATTGCCTTGCGATTGTTCTTCGGGTTTATTATTAAAGTGCATTCTACGCCTTAATTGTGTTGGTTGATTAAGTGAAGATAGTAATAAAATTAAGTTAATGTGCTATGGCTGATCTTTGATCGAACCCTCAAACACAACAACCCATGGGTTATTACAACACCTCTGTATATAGACATTATACAAACAACTTTCGGTAGGAAATAATATGGGAAGAGATTTGAAATTTTACTGTGTGTTCTGTTAGTTGGAAAGGGAAAAAACATAAATATGCAACGATGAATATTAAAAAAAAGAAACTATTCAAAAAACTTGATTAGATTGGTTTTTCAAATTTAGAACTGAGAGTAAGAAAAATTAAAATAAGTATGTCGGAAATTAAGTATGTAGGAAGTGTTTCGCTGTATAATACGGTCATAATCCTTTAACTGTAAACTGTTTATTTTAAATATTTTTTAAGAAGATGAATACATGCTTTAAATAGGTTTTTTGTTTTTTGAAAAATTTATTACAAGAATGCACGAGGAATTATTTTTTCCAGCTGAAAGCGAAAAAGTATATAGCCTGTTGGAGGTTTAAAAAAACAGACTTGTATTAAGTGGGTTGAAAGGACTGAAGAAGATAATTTTGTGGAGATATAAATGAAATGGGGGGATTTATAAAAAAACATTATCTTTTCTTCTAAAAAAAAACCTGAAATAACAATACACATAACAAAAATGTAAATGCGCCCTACGTAACGCTCTTAAAAAAAACCCAATTTTAAAATTTTTTTAAAACTCCGTATTACAAAATTTAATTTAACCCAGATTTTTTCTTATTTTCATCTTTATCTTTGATGATAACTACTATAAAATTATTTTTTAAGGCTTCTTTCAACGGAATTTTGAATTCTTTACAAGATAATAAGTTAACCCTTAAATGCACACACATGATTTTTTTTTCTAAAAAAATCTCTTTTTGTAGGAATTTTATTAGAGGTTAAGTAAAATCTAAATAAAAAAATGTACAGATAATATTGATTATTTATTTCGAAAAAACCTGTATGCAGACATTTGGCAACGTGCAGTATTTTCCGAGAATCTGGCATATATCCAATAACTTTTCAAATGCGACATGAAACATTGGTAGCTTATCTGATATTATATGAGTAGTAAAATTCTCCCAAACAACACAATTTTTTGTAACCACATTCAAATGTAAAAAATTATAAAACTTACACTTTAAAAGTAATGTCGTTTTTCTTTCTCACATGATTTATTGTCTATGGCAGCGTTTCTCAAACTGTGCCGCGCCCCTGCCTGAGGGGCGTGATAACTCTACGAGGGGGGAAGAGCATATTGAGAGATTATTTAAAAAATTATTAATTTACTAAAAGTAAACAAACAATATAATATAAATGCACTTATATATATATATATATATATATATACACACTCTTCCAAAAGTTAAGCACGAAGAAGTAAAATGCAAAAAAATTAGCAAATGTTGCTTTGATTGACACAAAATTTGGCAGTAAAGTTGCATATATATTTATACATAAAACAAAATCAATAATTATGTACAGAAATGAAAACAATACTAAATTTTTGTTAGTTATCAGATAATGTCATACTGGAGATTTAAGCAGAATTATGTATACAGTGAAAATAAACAGCATAAAATGAAAAAAAGGACATTAATAGGTTATGTGATCCCCCCCTCATCTGTATGCAAAGTTTACACCTTCTGACCATACTTTCAATTAGGTGGTCAACTACCGCAGAATTAAGCAATCGCCATTTTTCTTGTAGAGCAGTTTCCAGCTCAATAAGAGTGGCTGGAGGTGGGAAATGTGGGAAAATACAGCACAGCCGGAGCATCCCAAAGATTTTCAATGGGATTAGGTGGGCGAAATGCTTTTCCACGATATACGCGCAATCCCTTCACTCTCCAGGTAGTCATCGATGATGTCAGCTCTATGGGGACGTTCTTTATCGTCCATTAAAACAAAAGTAGGGCCAACTGCTGCAGCGTACAATCTCACAATGGGTTCTAGGACTTCATCTAGATACCGTAAAGCCGTCACAGAACCCCGTTTATAGATGTGCAGGTCGGTGCGGTATCCTAATGAAATCCCTGCCCACACCATAATGCTTCCACCTCGGAATGCGTGATGTTCGGTGATGTTTTGGGGCTGATTGGGTGTTCCTTGTTTACGCCATATCCTTATACGCTTGTCATCTGGCTCCAGAGCAAATCTTGACTCTTCAATAAACATGACATTGCCCCAGTCAGACACAGTCCATTTGCCATGTTCCGGCACCACTTTTTAAACGTGCTCCTCTTGATTGAACCCGGGTAGAAACACAAACTCGAGGTACCTGCGCCAGTCCATTCAAAATGTCTTCGGCGTACAGTAGCTGCGAGATATAGCCTTACCAATGGGGTGCTGTAACCATAGATGTCACACGTGTGGAGGTTTTCTACCATTTCGCTGTACAAAACTATATCGTCTTCCCCGGGGTTGTAACCCTTGGGCGACAACCTACGGGCCTTCGGACATTTGTCTGTGTGGTTTGGAATTGTTTCCATAAACGTGAAATTACAGAATGATGAACGCCGAAGAAAAGAACAACATCTGTGATCGACTGTCCTGCTTCAATGCGCCCCACAGCACGCCAGTTCTCAGAGTCTTCCATTCGTTTTCTGGAAGTCGAAACACGTATGTCTTGAAAACAAATTGACAAGTTTAAAGCACCTTCTATCAGCACTTACAATCAATTTCTGTAACCCTTCATAAAGCTGGCTTCTTATAAGATTGCCCTTTTTATTAACCTAACATATTTGCATGCTTCCATCTACCCCTCTGCAGCGAATTGCATCCTCTTCAATTCTGATTGGCTTCCGGAAATTAGCATTTTCCTCTCCGTGCTTAACTTTTGGAAGTGAGTGTATATATATATATATATATATATTATCTCGATTACTCTTTTGTCCTTCATTGTATGATTTTCCTGCTGTCTATGTGTTTGTCGAGTTTATTGTTTGGATGTGATCTCTTGTTAGTAGAGAATTGACCTATTATATATATATATATATATATATATATATATATATATGTTGATAATTTGTACGGTTTATAATTAACCCCTTTATTTTCTTTTAAAAAGATACTGATTCTCTCCCCAATGCCACCGTTTTCCCCGTAGGCGTGCGTATGTGATGTATTGAGGGGGGGGAGGTTGAAAAGAAATAAATAAGAAAATCCACCGAAATAAGTAAATCTTTCGCAAACACTGCCAATGTCTCCTTACTGCATTCCAAGCCTTCGGAATAATGTTATGAATAGCAGTGCACGTAAATATCTTTCTTCGGAAAGGAGTATATATACGTCCAAGGCAATTAATACTTTGGCTGAGAGAGAATTTTATATACGCCGTTAACCCCTAAGAGGTTTAAGTCGCATTGTAACTTGATAGTCAAAATATAGTATTGTTGAATTCAATCCATTGTGTTATTGTATGGAAAGGGGGGATGCAATGAAAATTATCATTGAATATTGGGTCGCAAATATTGAAAGTTTGAGAAACTTTAGTCTATGGTTATCAATGTGCAGTCGGAAACGCACACACTGAGATGTAGAAAATTGGCAACAATATACATTTAAGGGTTGAATCTCGAATATTAGAAAAGTCGATGAACCATCCTTTGAGATCGGTAGGTTAATTTCCGGTTGATGACCCCGTAGTGAGTTCTTTGATAATCGCATTTTTTTTTCATTCAAGACAAGTGAGCATGCTCCAAAAACATTAAATCAATCATTTATTTCACTTGGTACATTATCAATAGTATATTATACGCAGGGGCCAAACTTTGTGTTTGATGAATGCTTCCACCTTCATCATCACTGTTTGTATCAGAAAATTTATTTCCTTGGTTCCTTATTTGTTAAAATTTTCTCGATATCATCAGGCCTCTGACGGCCTCCAGGGTGTTCTCCCTCAAAATTGTTGTAGAACAGAGCCGAATCGATTTGTCACCAGTATGGTGTTCAAATTTACGGCTAACGACAGACGTACTTCTAGCCCTTTGCTGAAAGGAATTTCTTGGAACTCGATCTGACTATGTCAGACAGGTGGCATTGGTAACGACTACAACAATTCATTTTCACCGACCCTCAGCCATATTAGATTATAGTAAATTCACTAGATTTTGGAACTGATCTTCTACTTAAGCTAAAATTTATATTATTTGCTTCTAATAGATAGCTTTACCTCCCAGAAAAACCTCAGAGGTTGACGTACATAAACGGCTATATCACCAAAGGCTTAAAACACAAAACGTATAAATTCCTACCACCTTAGGCACAGTTTCTCATTGATGTATACGTACGTCATAACCATTCAAATGATTAAGAAATGGATTCCCTGTACAGTGTGCTTACTATTTGGATAAAAGCATGCAGTTGATCATGTGTAACCAGGAGATATAATGCTATTAACACCACATAAATTTTGAGTAAGATCAGGACTGGACCTAAAGGAAATGAAACGCGCTTGTATTAAACAACTTGTGATTGCAGGTGCTGCGGTGCTGCTAAGATGCAGCGCTGTCGAGATCGCTGTTAAGGCCGGATCACTTTAGTGAAAGGAAGCTGTAAGACGACATTGGAATGCTCTTATATGAGAGCCTTGATAGGTCATTGTAGGTCTGAGTCTAAGTGAATCCGGAAGTCGATCGGAGAAAGAGTCTATTGAAGTGTGCTGAGGCGTCATAGAGTGTTAAAGACAGTAGAAGCGTTGTAGAGTATCGAAGCCTCTAGAAATGTCTATCTACTCATATTACTAATTTTGGAAATATTTTGGTCTGTAATCGCTGACCTTTGGCGCCCAGCAGGTTCATCTTCCACACTAACCCTTCTCCCTGAAAACCTCTTATACCATCCTAAAACATGTGCAAGAGACAAAGTTTCATTTCCGTATACCTCGGTTTATGTTTGGAATGTTTTGGTGGAAGTTTCACTAGACACTTGATGTTGATTCGACATTTTTCGGCAGAATGCAGTTGCGCATGTTCACTCAATGACGCAGTACTCCCAACTGGAGTCTTCTATTAAGGCGAAAGTGGTCATATAGATAGAGGAGATGTGCGGGATGACGTCACCAAAACAGTTGCTGCAAACTCCACTCTTTCTTCAAGCTACACACCCAGCCTCTTTTTTTTGCGTGTGTGTGTCACACCTTTTATCTGCAGTTATCTGTTAGTTACAACTTTCCAGAATATGAAAAACAAAATTTAACTAAGATTTCCGTCCTACTTCTATTTTTAAGATGCTGGTCTGAACTTGGACGAGTTGGCGGAGTACAATCCTTAGCACTTGAATCTCCGGCTTGCATGAAAAAAGGGCTGATAATGCATGAACTGATGCATGCACTGGGATTCTTGCATGAACAATCTAGGTTTGACAGGGATGAATATGTCAAAGTTGTATGGAGTAACATAATAGAAGGTAAGTTTACACGTTTTATCCAAATCCCATTTTAATTACATTAATGACAGAATTTCAGGTATAGAACTATCTGAGAAAAGGTGTACATTTCAATTACATTAAGCATTATTTCTTTCAATTAATATTAAATATTTAATAGTTTTAATTTAATATGTATGAAAATATTGTGGTAAAATCCTAGGAAAGCCTGTACCCTTGGCGACAAACCGAAAAAAGCGCCAAGCCAGAACGAGATGGTGCCAAGCGAAACCGATAATGGCAGCAAGCGAATACAGCGGGACAAGGTGGAGGCGTAATGAAAATATATGTAAACAATAGGGAAATTTGTCGAATATATTTAACATAAAAATTAAAAAAAAACAGCACTTTCTTTCTTACAGCACTTTTTCTTAGGATCTTTTCCGAGCGGAGGGTACAGCGTAACAGCAGATTTTAAAAAAGCCTTGAAGGCCTCATCGCTAAGCGAATGACCGTAAGAGCGCCGCTATATATATCTATATATATTATGCGAGGTAATGGTCAACTATACCCTATCGACATCTCCATTCAAATCCATCCAAAACAACACTCTTTCGTGAGCATAATTCCATTCGCTCATTACACTTAGGACATTCATAATTAGAAGCAATCAATACATCCTTCATATACCATTCAATCAATTCTTTCTTACCTTTCGCATTCAACAATTAAAAAATTCTAAGGTATACTCACTTATGCACGAATCCACACTTCCAGCCCGTCGCCCAACGACAAAATGATGAAATTCGAAATGCCTTCAGACAAAATGGCAAAATACGAAAATTTCAGAAATAGTTAGGCTTACCATACCTGTTTTATCAAAGTAGGGTTACCAAGATGGCGCAATTATCGCCAATCAAGGGTGTGGGCTCTGCTAGGATCCAAACAATTGAATCCCAGTTGCTCTTTGAAAAAAAAAAAAAAAATTTAAATAATAATTTTAATCACTACGTTTAGAGTTATTTTTATTTATCAAAGCTAGCTCCAAATCAGGTTGATTATATTTTCAGTTTTTGTGTGTGCTTTGCATATAATTAATTTTTTGATTCTTACTTAGAATAACAAGATAGAACATAAGATTTTAATTACTTAGAAAACATTATAATAGTTGTGTTTTCAAAAAAAATTAAAATTTTTTAATTGTATTGAATTGTCAAAAAGGGACGCGTTTGCAAAAACTATGAAGTTAGTTGAACCAACCTTTTTAGAGCACGCATTGTGTACTTTTAAGTGTGGTAGTTAGGAGAAGGGATGCCACCTCAGGTGTCGTCCTCGTCACTTGACCTTGGTTCAAAATTTCAAGGTCCATCGCCAAAAGCCCTCAAGCAGCTGAACAGCGCGACGTTAATATTCACTCTCTCTCTCACTCGTGTGTTTTTTAGGATTACTTTAAAAATTCCCATTTCGTTTACTTTGATTTATTAGGCATGGTTTTATATTGTTATGAATTTTGTGTAAAACTGTGTAAATAATTTGTATTTGGATGTGTAATGCATTTATATTACTCTATGTTATATTTATTTTATGTTAAAATTGTAATATTCGCAAGCAACGCCACCCCTTACGTTATAATGACAATCCAATGGGAACTTCGCGAAATCTTGTCGATAGAGCCAAGTTGGCATCATTTTTTGGCGGCCAATTTGGTGATTTGGCGATTTTGGGACCCTATGGATTCTTGAGGTTAGTGGAGAAATACAATAATTCCACGACCTATGACGCAAGCGGATCTTCCTCGAAGTATACGCGAGGGCTATAAATACGGAGATGGTCACCGGGACTGAGTTAATATTGTTTTGACTAGCGATTAGTAGTCTTGCCTTGACTGTGAAATCTAGCGATTAGCCCGGCTGTTGAGTAGGACGAGCGGTGCTTGTGAATAATCTTTTGCATACGTGTATTTTAAACACTGATAATTGAGTCTGAGCGTTGTAGGAGGTGTGAAGTTCTGATATTTATTCTGCGAATATTGCTGCTGAATCCTGTACTTCAAGGATTGATTTTCGACAATCAATTCTCATGTCTCTTAAAGAATTGACTTGTTCTTTGCGACTGATTTGCTTTAAATCCTCGAACCCCGATCAACGTATAATAATATTTATATGCAAATCTGTGCAAGAGTTTACACTTGCACTTACTTTTCAAGGAGAAAAAGAGCTCCCAAGTGTTTCTCGAGTTACGCACTATTGTTATTATTGTGTGTTTACTGTACCAAATGATAATGATGATTCATCTGTGGGTGGGTTTAACAAATATATTTCAATTTTTTTTTTTTAAAAAAAATGTTGGGCTTTTTTTATTACAATGAATTTAAATATTGAAGCTATAAAGAGATAAAATGAGCCAGGAAAATGGCTTTTGTTCAGTGCAGAGATTAAAATTTCCCTAAAAAATAAAGGCGTTATATGGGGTTTTTTAAAATTTAATGTAAAACTCAAAATTCTTATTTTGCATAATTTTTTTTATTTTAATGCGAAAATTTTATGTAAAAATTGTGGGGTAAAAGGAACATATAAAAAAAAAAAAATATTAAAAAACATATTTTACATATTCCCAAACTAAAATTTTAAATTTTTTTTTTAGGATATTAATCCTATTAATCATGAATTAAGCTTGTTTAAAAAACTTTTTTTTTTCACAAATCAGCTTTTAAACAAAAATTTATCAGTATTTGCTTTAAAAAAAAAGGGTTTTTGCTAGAACGTCCGTCGGGGGAATTTGGATTTCGGGGACCGACTTTGTTTTTTCCCTTTCTGCATTTTACAGAGAATTTAAAAATTTTTTTCGTGACTTATAAAAATTTTTTCCTGGGAAATTTTTACCACAAAAAAAAGTTTAGTGGCTCTGGGTTTAATTAGGAAGGGTTTTGGGGAACAAAAATAGGGCCAAAAAACGTCCGTTTGTGTTTTTTGGGCAAATGCAATTTATCATTATAAATTTTCTGAAAATTTTTAAAAAAAGACACACAAAAGAGATACTATTAGTAAAACAAATTTCCCCAAAAGGCCCCTATTGTACATTTTTTTTGACCTTGAAGGGAGTGTTTTTGGGGTTTTACAGTGGAAATAAAAATCAATTAAATAAAATTGTTTTTTTCTAAGTGTTTCTTTCAAAAAGGTATACTTATTTTTTTTCATTAAAAAATACAATTGATTTTAACTTGGTGCAGAACAGAAAACCCTAAAACGATGGCTCGTTAAAAAGGTCTAGGTCGGGGTGGCGAATTTTTTGGGGTTTAACCCATTTTTTTTTTAAAAATGTTAAAGGGGGAAGTAAGGGGTTTTTTTTTGGGTCGACAGGGGGATTGAAAAATAAACTTAAATACTAAAACTAAAAAACTCTTTAATTAAAACAAAAATACTTTTTTCCCGGTATATTAGTAATTTTTTTATTTATATCTTAAAATTAAAGTAACTTTAAATTTGAATTCTTTTGTGGTAGGTTGGTGACAAATAATTTTTATTAGAATTGTTAATGTTATTTTTTTCACCAAATTTTAACTGAATTGGAGTCCTTTTCCCTAAATTAATGTTATCAACTTAGACTCGCAATTAGCTCTTAAAAAGGGGGGGGTTTTAAAAAGGTTAAAAAGGGGAAAAAAAAAATTTTTTTTTTTCCCCCCCCTTTTAAAATTTTTTTTTTTTTTAAATTTTTTTTTTTTTTAACTTTTTTTTTTTCCCCCAAAAATTTTTTTTCCAATTTAAATAAAAATTAAAAAATTTTTTTTTTTTTTTTTAAAAAAAAAAAAAGGGGAAAAAAGTTTATTAAAAAAAAAAAAACCAAAAAAAAATTTTTTGGGAAAAATTTTTTTTTTAAAAAAAACCCCCCCCCCCCCTTTTTTTTTTTTTTTTAAAAAAAAAAATTTTTTTGGGGGTTTAAAAAAAATTTTTTTGGGGGGAAAAATTTCCGGGGTTTTTAAAAGGGTTAAAGGGAAAAAATTTTTTTAAAATTTTTAGGAATGGCCGGGTTTTTAAAATTTTTTTTTAAATTTGGGAAAAAAAACCCCAAAAATTAAAAATTCGGGAAAAAAAAAAAAAAAATTTTTTTTTTTTTGGGGGGAAAAAAAGGGGGGGGGTTTTTTTTTTAAAAAAAAAAAAAAACCCCCAAAACCCCCCAAAAAAAAATTTTTTTGTTTTTTAATTTTTAAAAAAAGGGGGTTTTTGGGAATAAAAAAATTTTTAAAAAAAAAAAAAAAATTTTTTTCCCCTTTTAAAAAAAAAAAAAAAAATTTTTTTTTTTTTCCCCCTTTTTTTAGGGAAAAAGGCATTTTTTTTTTTTGTTTTTTTTTTAAAAAAAAAAAAACCCCCCGCTTTTTTTTTTAAAAAGGGGGGTTTTTTCCCGTTTTTGGGGTTTTTTTTAGGGGGGGGGCCGGGAAAAACCCCCCAAATTTGAACCCAAAAAATTTTTTTTTTTTTTTGGGGGGGGGGGGGGGACGGCCCCAAAAAACCCGGGGGTCCCCCTTTTTCCCAAAATTTTTGGGGGAAAATCCCCCTTTTTTTTGGTTTTCCTTTTTTAAAATTTAGGGGGGGGGCCCCAAAACCCCCCCGGGGGGGGGGTTTTTTTTTTTTTTAAAAAAAAAATTTAAAAAAGGGGGGGGGAAAAAAAATTTGGGAAAAATTTAAAAATTTTTTCCCCCCCAAAGGGGAAAAAATTTTAAAATTTTAAAAGGGGGGAAAAAAAATTTTTTTTTTAAAAAACCCCCCTTTTAAATTTTTTTAAAAAAAATTTTTAAAAAAAAAAATTTTTTTTTTTGGGGGGGGCCAAAAAAATTTTTTTTTTTTTTTAAAAAAAAAGGGGTTAAAACCCCCCCCCCCTTAAATTTTTTCCCTTTTTTTTTTTTTAAAAAAATTTTTAAAAAAAGGGGTTTTTTCCAAAAAAAAAAAATTTTAAAAAAAAAAAATTTTTTTTATGTAATTTATATCGCGGTATCGAAACGACCCCGGGGACTTTTTAAGGGTATCGAATCCCGGCATTCTAGTGTTAATAAAAATTTCATGTTAAATTCTTTATTCCCTTTTTCTGAAGAAAACAATATAGTCTCAAACTATGTCATTTGTATCGATTCTCTTTCATATTTGGACTGCCTGAAGTGCGTCATTTCTGTTATTGTTGTTGTTGTTGCACGCACCCATTGGGGTCAGCAGTGCTAGACCAGGTCCATGACGTCGTACATTTCAGAAAGTCTAACACCAGCAAGGGATCGTCTTCTAGATCCTGCTTGGTGAGCCCTAGGCATTCGAGGATGTGAGCAGGCGAGGCCGGCTTCGAAGAACAGTTCGTGCACATCTGAAAGCTCTTGCATCCATCGGAAAATTTCATTGTTTTGATATGGCCACTTCGAAAGCGGGCTAGAAGAATTTGATCGTGTCTTGTAAAATCATGAGCCAGAGAGCCTCCAGGACGAGAACACTGATACCAATGGTGCTCTGGGGGGAGTAACCCAAGCGGTCTTATTCTGGTGTTTTGTTCTAGACAAAATCTACAAAAAGGTGAGGGGTGCTGACGGGTTTGGTACCTCGCAAGCGCCAGTCTAGGCCAAAGTGTCCGCAATCTCATTTCCCTCTAGATCTATGTGAGAGGGAATCCACTGCAGATGAATTTGATGCGATGTGGAAAGATGTTTTAACTTGGTGAGTATTGACATTCCAACATTATCTCTCACACTTTGCCAATTGGACAAGTGCTGCATTGAACTTCTACTATCAGACAGTATCCAAATCTCTTTTCCATTTGGGAGAGATGCAAGAGAACCAAGGGACTCAGCGTCATTTCTTCTTCAAACAACAAATTCGTCGAGATTCAAAAGCAACTTAAAAGCTTGGAAGATGAAAATATCTCTATAATTTTTACATTTGTTCATGGACATAAGGGTATTTGGGGAAATTAGTGGACTGATTTTCTTGCAAAGACGAAAAACTAACATTGTCTTCACGACTATTAAATTCTTTTACAAGAAGATTGTGCGAGTAAGAATTCTAGAGTTCTGGAACCATAAATATCTCATTACAAATAAAGAGAGCTTAACAAAGAAATATATTCCATCCATTAATAAGAGATTGTCATCCCAACATTTTTTACTATTTGCAAAATAACCCAATTTCTCATTGGTCATAGTAACTTTAAAAGCTATTTGAACAGATTTAATTTGGTTGAATGATCTTCCTGCGATTGTAGTGTTGGTGGCGAGGAAAATGTAGAACACGTGCTCCTTCTGTGTTCCAAGTTTGTTAGAGAAAAAATAGATTCTAAGACGTGCTGTCAAGACTATTAAGATAAATTGACTTCCAGATTTTCCTCAAAGGTCTCTCATTTCATGTTAAGATTTCTCTCTTTTACAGATTCTGAAAGGCCTTGTGGAAAAATTAAAAGATATGTTCCACCCTACCTGGATCCCTTAATTTCCCCACGTGAAAAAGCTCTTCTAAAGCATGTATTTTGATCAAGAATATTAATTCAATCTTTTATTGTTGTTTGCAACTACATAGCCACTACTACAACGTAACTTTTTAAATTAGATATTTACTGTTTTCTTAAAAGAAAAAAAAAAGAAGTGTTAAGAAGACAGTCTTAGGATTATTGAGGAACTTTTAAACCATTCAACCATGTGTTGGGCGTCAGGGAGGTAGGTATGTTGAAAATCTCTTACGGGTTTGCTATGTGAGGTTGATAAATAAAGGGGAGGGGTTGGCGCAACTATCGGAAGTTTAAGAACCGCTGCACTGGAACATGTTACGATTTCAGAACTGTCTTTGTTGATCTCGAACTGAAAGCAATGCCTCATTTGAACTTCATTACTTGCCATATGCTATCACATAAGATGCTTTTATAGTTTCTGTATTATCAGAAGTAACATATATTTATATGTTGGGTATTTACACATTTATTGGCTAATAATTTCGGTCATCACAGTATCAGGTGAGATATGAATGCAGCTAGAAATCTGTATCCCCTCCCCCCAAAGGGGTAGATTTTTTGCACATTTACACTGGTGTAGAAAGCTCTGAGGAGGCCCTGTATCAAGATTCCTTCGGGGCCCTTTTTAGATATGGGAGCCCGTTAGTGAGACTGTAGTTACACATTTTGGGGCCCCTGTAGCTTGCGGGCTAAGTATCATTGATACAGCTGATACGGCTGCAGCTACGCCTTCGCACATTTATGATATATTGATCACATTGTAAGTAAATCATGATGATATTATATAAATATAATCATTTATTAATTATGTTACATTATTAATTGTTTAACTTCAAAATTGTAGTGTACAAGAGCTGCATCTGTAGATGGTGTCTGATGCATTGGCTCAGTTATAGCATATTAATAATTAACTTAACTTCAACAACTACATTTTCACTATTAAGCATTGTAAATAATTTATTTAAAAAATCTCTAATTATTATTAATGTCACACTTCACTGTTGGTTTTACTCTGTTTACATTCATGTAATATTTACTTCTAACATTTAGAATAGTATAGATATTGATATTCATTATGAAATGAAATTTTGTACTCATAATGTGGTAACATGTTAAAACAATTAATAGAATACATTGTTTTGTGGATGATTACTTCAAAGTCTATTCGCTCTTAATTTTTTAAAAAAAATGAGATTTCTATACAATTTTGTTTACTAATTAATTATTTGCTTCTCCATATTACAGAAAAGAGAAACGATGTCTCTACATTTTTCTGGTAATTAATTTTTATTGATTGAGAACTAGTGTAAAATTCTCAGAAATAATTCAATTGTTTTCCTTTAGGAATGGAACCTAATTTCGAGAAACTGTATCCAGCAGAGATAGATGATTTGAGCCTCGACTATGATTATCGTTCCATAATGCATTACAGAGCTTTCTTTTTTGCTAAAGATAGATCTCTACCTACTCTCCGACCCACGGATAAACAAGTTCCTCTGAAAGCACTTGGTATCGGACAAGCGGAAGGAACTTTCTCTCAGCTGGATATTCAAAAAATAAACAAATTTTATGAATGTCCATAAACTTAAATATGTTGACAGGTTTCTTGATCGTACCATATGTTTTATTTTCTGATTGTGCTTGTATATATATATGTTTCTGAGTGAAGTAAATTAGTTGAAATGCAATTGTTGTCATTTTTTTAACATCCTTTTATAAGCTTCACTTGTATGTAACGCAGTGTTTCTCAAACTTTCAATGTTTGCGACCCAATTTTCAGTCTTAATTTTCATCGCACCCCTTCACACAATAACAATGTATTGAATGCAATAATAATGCACTTTGACGTTAAAGCTACAATATGATTTTAATCATAAACCGTACAAATTATCAAGATAAGTATTAAATTTTGTATATTAAAAGCCTACGTGAATCACTAGTAATTATTAAACTTGGTCTTCACTTTGAATTGAAAGATTAATTATCAAATACATTGAATCTCAGTACTGATACATTTATAACTCCACATATTACACAGATTCATTTATATCAGTGTAAATGTGTATTTTATTTTTATTAAGCTCGAATGTATATTTTGTTTTGCTTCATTTCAGTATATTTGTTATTTTTTAAATCCTTTATTTTTGACTTTTCGGTATGCTCGCGCCCCCCTTGTAGGGTTATCACGCCCCCTAGGGGGCACGCCCCACAGTTTGAGAAACGCTGATGTAACGGAATCTTTGAACTCGATTTTCACCCACTTTAATTTATCAGATTAATTCGAAATTTTGCACACTTGTCAAGGACCGATAGCAATAAAATAATTTAACAATTTTGTTCCATTATCCTGATCAGAGAGGATCATCAGAAATAATGATTTCCAGATTTGGTGACTAATTCATTATACCATTTCCAGATTTAATGACTAATTCCATATAACATTTCCGGATTTGGCGTGGCGACTAAAAGATTAAATTACAACCCTAAAAGCGAAAACGCGAGTCAGAAATTTCTTACCATCATATAAACAATTGTCTAATTTTTCTGAAAATGGAAATAATAAAAAAAAAACTTGTGCATGTGAAAAAAAAAACCAGGCCATATTGATGCCTTGATAGGATTGCAATGGGTATTCTAAAAAATGACGCATTTAAGATGAATTCGTCAATGTATAAATGATAGATTAAAAAACTAAAAATACGTGATTTTATTGTAGATTGAACAAAGAAATGAAAAATAAATTATAGTATAAAGAACTAAAAAACACGCTTTTATATGGTTAATCGAACTAAAAAGTAAAAAAAATAATTCTTAATATAAGAATAAAATGATTGACGAGAAAATTAATGTCATTGGGTTTAAAAGCGTGGGATGTGCTTTGTACTATATTTTTACACTAATCATTTCAGAATAGAATTAGTAAAAAATTTCAAAA
>BMAV01013981.1:0-90520 GCA_019973955.1 Trichonephila inaurata madagascariensis
AATTTAACGATAAAGAAATATCAATTCTTATTGGCGCGGACTATTATTATCAAGTAGTTACAGGTAGAATTACACGTCTAAACAAAAATCTTGTTTCAGTAGATACATTATTTGGGTCAGATCGGGAGGAACTTTTAACGATGAGTGTTATTGTTAATGAATCCAATATTTTGAAACAGCTTAGTGAATTTTGGGATTTAGAGAATTTAGGAATAGAAGCAGAGCTGACATTCTGAAGCACTATTTGTTTATTTCATATCTTAGTAAAATATTTATTTACTTTAAAAATTATAGTGAGAAATTTTTACATTTAACAATACTTGTCCGCACTCTAAAATTTTGCCGCCCTGCCTAAATACGACCCTGTGTGTATATAATGGATATAAAATATTCTCTCTTAAAAATTATAGATCGAAAATTTATATATGTACTAGCAATTTTTTATTAAAGAATATACATTTTTTAGTATGTAATTTTATGTCCAAATTTGTATTAAAATTATAAAAGTGCAGAAAACTTTTTTTAAAAATAATTAAAAACTTTTAAAATTATTTTTCCTTAATTGATTTCGTTAAAATATAAAAGTTTTATGGCCTTAAAATAATAGTTTTTTTTCTGAATGATCTTTTGGATTAGTTAGTTCGAATAGGAAAAATGGACCTTTAAGGTTCATTGGTTTCACTGTGAAACCGTAAATTTCTCGAAATTGAAAAATGCTAAATTTTTTTTCTTTGTATTTTTTAATGTTCATCTTCATGTCTAATGGAGAAAATTTAAAATTTTGTAAAATTTTCAAAGGGAATATGTAGTGAATTTTTAACAGCTTGCTAATTATCCCGAGTTACCTCGGGTTCGTATATATACAGCTAATTATTATCCCGAGAAAACTCGGGCGAAGCAGAATTTGTCAGTACGATTTGTTTTATAACGGTTTTACTCGGCCTGAAGGAAATGAAAGGAAACTTTCAGCTTTGGTTGGCAGTTTGGACAATTTTTATCCCGCCCGGTTTGGCTGATACGTTGGTTAAAAGAAAGATTGATGTGAGTGAATTCGATTGAATAGAAAAGATTTATCTCGAGATCAAAAGACAAAGAAATTTTTTAAAAGGAAAAATTTATTGAGTATTAGAGAGGGAAAGTAACTGTAATGACATGGAAAGATAAGAAGGATGTTAGTCTAATTTCCACAATACATACAATCGAAATGCAGGATGTAACAAATGAACGGGGAGAGACAAAGTCCAGGCCTAAATGTGTTGTTGACTACAATGACCAAATGGGGGGTGTAGATAAAGTTGACCCCCCCTTTAGCTCCTTATTCTACACCAGAAAAAGAGAGGAAAATACTAAGATATTTTCTTCCATTTATTTGATTTGGACTTGTTTCTTTCATTTTGTTCTGTAAATCAGGAGGTCCATGATTACCTAAACAATTTAGAATGAAACTGACTGAAAAACTAATGTCAGAAAATCATCGTGACGAGTTTTTTGCCACATCAGGAAGACCCAGCATTAGTCCTTCACCACTCAGGTTGTGACGTCTCTCGTGTCCTTCTGCTAACATAACTCCTATGTTCTTTGACGGCCACGATTAATGGCAAAACCTTTCCAACCCAATACCAAGAAGATAAACAGATCAAATATGTAAATGAGATATACTTTAAAAAAGGGTAGAAGCTTTGATGATAAGGAGCGGCAAGTTTAGAATAACTTAGTGTGGAATCATTCTGATCACGAGTTAGATGTCTTATATCTCTGAAAAAAGATTCCCGTTCATTAAAAAAAGAATTTGAATCTTCGTATTTAAAAAATTAAGTTATAGGATTCTCTCAATAGGTGAAGGAAGGAGACTAAAAAAAGGAAAATATTTTGTATGGGAATTTGGGACGAATCTGTTAATTTATTATAATTAGGAAAAAATGATCTAATTTGGGTGATCGGGACTTGAATATAAGGTTTAATTGGGTGTTAACTCTCACTTTAAGAAAAGTTGTCAATTAGAATTAAGTAATATAAGTTTTTTCCTTAAAAAAAGGTTATTGAGAAACCAAAAAATTTTCTCATTTTTGATAACCCCACACCTCAGCTTACGCGGTTTGGGGAAAAACAAAAGTCATCATAGGATGGCTAGGGAAATCCCTTGAACGTGTTTTAATTCGGGGTTTAAGGAATGCAGGTGGGGGTTTAACGTACTACCTGAAATGTATTTTTCGGGGTCAGAGAACATTGCAGAGTTTATGGGAAACAATAGAGAACAAATCCCCAGTTACTTGAAACCCCAAAATAACTTCATGTGTTATTAAAAATCATCTCAGGGAAGGGCTCAAGATTGGTACTCGATTTTTGGGATCGGTGTTGGGTGAAAAAATACAGCCACGGATTTCGCGAAAGTTCAAGGCTGAATTAGGGGAAAAGTTTTTCCCCGCGGTCAAAAAAAAAGAATTCGGCAAAATTTCCCGTTTTCACAGCGGGGGAAGAAATCGGGAACCCTCTGATTTCTTTTTAAAATTTTAAAAAAAATAGAGAAAGTTTGGGAAGGGGGGAATGTCCCAAGCAAAAGTTAGTGGATCATTTTTTTAGTTCGACCCCGAACCACAAATCCGGGATTATGTGGAAGTGCGCAATCCACAGAACCTTTACAATTTTTTGGAAGTTTTGGCAAAATTTCCCGAAGAAAATATTCTTGAAAAATTAAAAAGGGGTTCAAAAAATGATAATATAGAAAGACGAGGTAAAAAGGGCGCATAGGATCCCCAAAGATGCAAATTTGGTAAAAAACTGGGGGAAATTTTCCAAAGTAGGAGTAAAACCAAATAACAGAAAGAAAAAATTTTTTATGAGAATAGCCGTCAAAGTAATAGGGGTTCGAGAGGGAAAAAGATTTAAAAATTTGATCAGAGATTCAAAAAAGGGGGTTTTACTCTTTTTCAAAAATGAGCGAAATGATAATTTTAATAGGGGCCCCGTGGGAAATAGGGGTTCGAGGGGAAAATTTCGTGGGGGCGATGGGATCAAAGGGACGATTAAATATTGTACAAGTTAAAGATAAACCCCAAAATGTATCAACAAGAGAAACCCCAAATTGCTTTCTCCGATATTTTTCCCCCGAGAATTCCCCCACTTTCCCCTTTTTTAATTAAATAACACTTTTTTGAAAGCCCCAGGGGGACACCGGAGCAGATAAATCATTTAAAATGGGAAGTATATAGAAAATTTTTTTTTATAAGAAAATTTAAAAAAATCGCGACCCCAGGTAATAACACCCGGGTTTGCGAAATGCCAAAACATGGGGATTGTGGGAATTTGGGAATATTCGCATCAAAACAATTTGAAAAAAATTGGTTTTTTCATGTTTGACCGATTTAGAATACCCATGTTTTTGGGGTTGTTTTTTAAAAGTGGATAAAAAAGATTTTTTTTAAGTTTTTGGGATCGAAAATCGTTAAAAATTTTAAAAATTCTAAAATAAATAAGGGGGTTAAAACCAATTGAGGAAAAGGTTGAAATAGATTTTTTCAAGAAAAAAATTTAAAAAGGAAAGGAAAAAAAAAAAACTAAAAAAATTTGTTTAAGTAGTTTTAAGGGATTATTCTCAGACAAACCAGGTCTTACTCATGTTTTATACCATGAAATTGAAAACGAGAGATAACCCGCCAGTAGTTTCCGGCCAAAAAGATACGACCGGCAGGAAAAAAAGCAAAATTGATTTTCACATAAAAAAAATGTTACAAGAGGAAACGATTGTTCCAATTCGCCCCCCATACGCGTCACCCTAATTGTTTATGCAAAAAAAATGGGTTACCACCGGATAACCCGGGAAGCATATAGTTTTTGCAGTAGATTTAAGAAAATTAAATTGACCCTATCCGCGAAAAATTTTACCGTTAATAGATGATTTATTAACGAACATCCCATATCAACAATAATGTCATCTTTTGATCAAAGAAGTGGGTACTTTAAAAATGGCAGAAAACCCCCAGTGATATTGTTAAGACCCCTTTTGGGAGTAAAAGTGGCATTTTATGCTTTCAAGCGGATGCCATTGGGGTTATCAGGGGCAGCCCCCCAAATTTTCAAAAGGGAAAATTTACATAATCCTAAAAACCGGTGAAGGAAATTTCCGAGTGTGTTTTGGATGATGTGATTATCTCATCTCCATCATTTTTACTCAACCCTTTTTTTGAACATTTAAAAGGGGAAATTTTTTCGTTGTTAAAAGGGTGCAGGATTGACATTAAATAAGGAAAAGTGTAAAAATTTTGGGGGCGATGAATTGAAATATTTAGGATTAATTATTAGTAAAAAAGGAATTAAAACGGATGAGACAAAGGGGTTTGAGCTATATTAGAGATGAAACCACCCCCCTAACCCCAAAAAAAGGTGCCCCCAAATTTTTTTGGGATGTCCCAGTGGTACCGAAATTTATTAAAAAAATGCGGACTTTTTTGGGAAAACCCCTTTATAATCTTAAACGAAAATTTAAAAAATTTGTCTGGTCCCAAAGAAGCACAAAAAAGGGATTCGAAGAGGGGTTTAAAGGGGGCGGTAACAAAAGCGCCAGTTTTTAAAAATTTCCAAACTTTCAGGAGCCATTGAGTTTTTCAATGCCAGTTCGGGTCGGTTTAAAAACGTCCTTTAACAAAAAAACAGACCTTTTTAGTAATTGCGTCACGTACCCCTGAACAACGCAAAAGGAATTATACAGTAACCGAAAGAGAATGTTTGCAGTATGGGCGTTGAACAAATTCAGAACATATTTAGGAAATTTTTGCCCATTAAAGTAATAACGGATCACGCGGCCTTTAAAACGCCTAAACAGGCAAAAATTTGTCGAGGTAGGATGATTAGATGGGGACTTTTAAGTTGGGAGAATTCAATATAGAATGGGAACATAGACCGGGGAAATCAAAAAGCAGTGGCTGAAAATTCTTTCAAAGGGAAATTTCCCTGGAAAGTATAGGGGGGGAAAAAAATTTTAAATTTTGCCATAATCAAAAGGGTTTAGTACTTACTTCGCGGGGAAAAATTAATAACAGAACAGAAAAAAGACCCCAAAATTTGGTCATATCTATAGATATTTAGAAAACCCGGAAGATAATCCGGGTTTAAAGCAACGATATGTGAGAATTGGTCCCACGATTTCCGTTTAATTGGGAAAGGGTTGTTATTTTTTTCGAAAACGCAACGTCATTAGGGGAAATGGGTGGATACATTCCAAAATCTTTAAGAAATGAAATAATGAGAGAATTTCATAACAAGCCAATAGCTGGACACATGGGAAGATTTAAACCCTATCATAAAATTCCGGGGCGTTTGTTATTTCCCCCTACATGAGAAAATTCATTACCAATATGTCTCTACATGCCATATGTCCCAAATTAATAACTATAAAAAACGCGTTACCAGCTGGTCGATTAAATCCAATTATATCGAATTATCCGAATGAGATAGTGACGTTAGATTTGTTAAAGGGCCCCTATCCTATATCGGGAAAAAGACGTAAACCTTTATTTTTATAATTTAAACCCATCATTTGCCCAAAAGGGCTGAAATTTTACCTCTTTTTAAAAGGGCCCCCTCGTTAAAAGCGGACATTTTTTTTTATAACTTTTTTATCGCGTTATGGAGCCCAATAAAAAAATAAGTGATAATGGTCCCCAAAATTTTTATCCGGGAAATTTTTTAGCACTTGGAAAGATTAGGGATAAGGAAAGTGAAGACTGTTGCATATCGACCTAAAGCAAATCGGGCTGAAAAAGGGTTTAAACGAGAAAATAGTGCAAATGATTCCCAAAATTTTGTTAATGATCAAACGATACTTTTGGGGTCCCAATTTTACGTGAGTTTGCTTTTCGCTATTCGTACGGCGGGGAATGAAACAACGGGGAAAAACACCTGCTGAATTATTTTTGGGGCGAAAAATTTATTACACCATTTCAAAAACTAGTTATGATTCGGGAAAATTTTAAAAAATTTAAAAAACAAAAATATCGAAAAAACTTTAAGGGAAACTAGACTAAAGAAAATTAAACAGGGAAAAATGGGGAAAAATATTTTTTAATAGACGAAGAAAAGAGATAAAAAAAAAAGGTAAATGATTGGGGCTTATTAGAAAACACACCCTTTTTAAATTCAGCAACCAACAAAGTCTGGTAAAAATTTTAAAAAAAAAAATTTGGGGCCTTATAGAGTATTAAAAAGTAAAAAAAAAACAATAATATTGTAATATGGTAGGGGAAAAAAATTAACGGTTAACATAGATCAAATAAGAATATATCGGGCATGGGAAATGTGACGGGGGTCGAATTAGGGAAAAGGTATCCCAAATAGTATAAGATCAAGTCAGGAAACCCCATTCCCCGGAAAAAAATAATAAAAAAGGATTAAATAGTCACAATATGGGAAAAAAAATCTGGGGGAAACGTAAGTTAGAGGGGAAAAAGGGGTTGTAAAAATCAAATCCCCTAAAAAAATACAGATAGGGCCCATAAACGCAAATCACGGGTCAGATCGCTTCCTAGTTCATTTGGGAGTGAAAGTAAAATCAAAAGGACAAGGTATAATAGGGTATTAAGAGATCAGGAATGTCAGGGGCAAGTGGACCACAAAGAAAGTGGCAGAGAAAGGGACCCAGTGACATAAATAAAAGACAATTATCATCCAGTACTATTTCTAGAAGTAGGAAAAAGAACAGAAGAGAATCAACTGAAGTTCCAGATGAACCAACGTATAATCTGAGGCCACGCCGGAGAACAGAACAAGAACCCCGACCAGCCAAGGAGACAACAGGGAAATCAAGAAAGGGACGACAAGGAGATTACAAGCCCTACAACAAGCAAAACAAGAAATTCCAGTGCAACCGAGGAAAGAAAAGTGGTAGCACCTCATCGTTGGACTGTGGTGGGGAGACCACATAAAAAAATCGGTTGTATTGTTCCATTTTTTATGATTTTCCCAACAAGTGGTCGGAAGAATTATGCAAGAAGAAGTCTCGGGCGGTGCTTAAAAGTTATAAGCCAGCAAAAGTCAAACACTACAATGAGTGTTTATTTATTTTGAACTTTTGACTTTTTAAAAAAATTTTTCTGGAGAAAACAATTGTAATTGCACATTTGTTTGCTTCGATGTATGCCCTTCGTGAGATGCAAAAATTTCCCTTTTTGGTTATTTGTTATAATAGTTTATTGAAAAATGTTTGTAATTGTATAATATGTGTATATATATATGTTGTTGTATTGTTACGTATTATGAGGCATCTGGTTCAGGGAAACGCGGCGTAGTCAGGGCACTAACAATAATAAACGTGGGGCGGGTCATTGGGATTTTTGGAACCAGATGTGGGGGATGGAGATGAAAATTTATTGTGATATACAAATAATATATAATGAATAAAAATTTTGAAATTGATTGATATTATGTAAACATAGAAACAGTGACTCAGAAAGTTTTCATTTCAGGGAGACAGACCCTGAAAATTATGATAAATATCTTCAACAAGAAATGGAGCGGAAAATCCAGCTCCATAGGCAGTGATGATAAAAATGCAAAGTTTGGGTCTCGCACCCAGAAAAATTTTTAAAAAAAAGTGTATAGTTACTTTAAGTATAAATGTTAAAAGTGAGAGTGGGCATGAATTAAACAGTAATTATTAATGTTGGCCCAGTTATTGGTAAAATTTATTGTCACGAGTTTAAATTTAAATTTAAATTGAATATTAAATTTAAATTTTAAGATGAGTAATGAAAATTGAAGTCAAGATAAATATTGGAAATTATAAAAGTTAAAATGAGGATTTAAGATTAAATTTAAAAAAAAACTCAGAAAGCGAAGAAATTCAAATAGAGATTTAGACACGTAATTTATTAAAAGGGGATTGAGAACCCTTAGTAAATCACGTTTTCTTCGGGGGGGGTGACGCTCTCGCGTCCTTCTGCTAACATAACTCCTATGTTCTTTGACGGCCACGATTAATGGCAAAACCTTTCCCAAACCCCAAAACCAAGAAGATAAACAGATCAAATATGTAAATGAGATATACTTAAAAGGATAGAAGCTTTGATGATAAGGAGCGGCAAATTTAGAGATAACTTAGTGTGGATCATTCCTGATCACGAGTTAGATGTCTTATATCTCTGAAAGAAGATTACGTTCATTATAAAAGAAGTCTGAATCTTCGTAGTTAAAATTAAGTTATAGGTATTCTCTCAATAGGTGAAGGAAAGGAGACTCTACAAAAAGGTAATATTTTGTATGGAAGTTAGACGAATCCTGTTAATTTATATATTAGGATAAATGATCTAGTTGCGTGATCTGACTTGAATATAAGGTTTAATTGGTGTTAACTCTCACTTTAAGAAAGTTGTCAATAGAATTAAGTAATATAAGTTATTCTTAATAAAAGTTGTATTGAGAAACCAATATGTCTCATCATTTTGATAATTCCACACCTCTAGCTTACGTGCGGATATTCGAAAGACATAGTCATCATAGATGGCTATGTCGCAGCAGTTAGCTCAATGCATTTCCAGATGTTATTATTCCTGCATCTGAAAATCAAATCCAATGAGACAGTGTTCCCGTGACTATGCTCCCGCAATAGAGATTCCAGAAATAAGTCATAAGAAACGAGACCGCATACCAGCTTTACAGAATGTCAGGTAATACTTTTGTATTGTCCCTTGTTTCAAAATCAACTTTATTATTAAGACTAATATTTAACTTTTTTTTTCCATTTGCCAGAGATAACTCGCTAGTAAACCAATATTAAAATTAAATGCTTTACTGTAAAAAATTAAAACCTCAACTTAAAACCTACATATTTTTGTTTTGTTTCTGTTTCATTGTATTTAGTAATAAATAAAAAAATGTAATGAGTTTTTGCAATATTTTTTCAAAAAAATGTGTAAGGGAAGTGGTTAAAGGGTTAAAGAGAAGGAGAGATTTATGGTTCTAAGTACAAGACAGGGAAAGTTCTACTGTTTATCAAAAAATATATACAGTCGAACCTCCATATAACGAACCCTATATTGCGAATTTTCTACATAGCGTTTTCCTGGAACCAAGAGCATTTCATGATTTTCTTCATAAAATAACCCAGCGCTAGAAGTATTTTCTATACAACAAACTTTTTTCCTTGTGATTGATTTTTTTCTTATTTTCAAAGTAGTTCCGGACATTTTAAGTTATTCTTCTAACGCATTTTATACCCCTATAAATCTTGAACTCATGGTGTTTAGCTCAATGAGCATAATAGAATTCTGGGAGTTCCATCCAAGAAATACTATTTTTCACTAGAAACAACCTCTATTATCCCCTTTCAATTTTAGTGGAATTGTATCGTGTCCCCATGTCCCTGACCCACTTCCGTTTATTTGTAGTGTTGATCAGTTGTACTGGTAACTTCGTTTCTGATAGCTCGTAAGTGCTTGAGCATGATAATTTTTTTTAATTCTTCAGGATAAAAGGTAAAGGCGTCAAAAAAAGGACATGGCTTACAAACAGCTTATCAACTATTATAAGAAATCGAGATAAGCTTCAAAATTATGATTCATGGAATTCTGTTCAAAACGTGAAGAACATGTGTCTATGAAGATTTCGACGAGTAGTTTTATGGATACACACAATGCAAGATAAAAATGTTCCACCTCTGAACCTTCGTAATAGAGAAAAGCTTTTCCATTTTGTGAAGGTATAGATAAGACCAATTTCTACCAGCAATGGATGACTAGAAAATTTAAGAAAAGACACGGAAAAATTGGTGCCTGAAAGGATTTTTTGGTGCATTGCAAACATATGAAAACGTATTATGAAACAGTACTTTTCAAAAAAAAAAAAAAAAAAAACTGAAAACAAATTAACATGTTTTATGCGTAATAAATTTAAGGACCTATGAAAAGATGTAAGTTTAAAAGTTCTTGTTATAAAATAATGTACGCTTAAAAATTACTTGTATGCTTTTAAATTAGAAAATGTCCTTAAAGCTTCCTCATTAATTTTAAAATAAAATGATTTTCTTTTGAAAATACAGTATTCCTCAACATTCTTTTCTTTCTTTTCTTTTTTTTTCGATAAGTAAGATATATGTAAAAATAAATAGATACTAATTTACAAAAGAAGTGAGTAATTACTTTTTTAAAAAAATATCTGGTGTTTAGAACTTAAAAATTTGCTTTTATGTGGCTTTATGTAAAGCATATTGAAAGATGAACCCTACATAGCTTAATTTTCCATGTAACGAACTTTTTCGGTATTTAGCGACTTCACACTATACAGAAGTCCCAATTCATGACGAACGGGTGTCATAAGGCCCCATAGCCCTTGGATTTTTCCCGATTGGTTGTAATCCTATGTATATTACGTAAAATTTAATTATGTGTTTGTTATTAATAACACTTTTATTGATTAATGCTAATTTTTATTCAATACTACTTTTGTATTGTTTTTGTTCCTGAAAACGACAAAACCAAAAGAATATGTTGGGCGTTATTACATGACAGAAAGGGTGGGACTTTTCGACCCTGACCTCCCCTTGAAAAATTTTTGTGTAAGTACAAATGGGTTCCATTCTGTATATATATATATATATGTGTAATAATAACAAAATTCTCCCGTTTTAGATTTCTTTTGAGGTCCAAGAAAAAAATTTCCTGCCGAATATCGAGTGCTTGTTTAAAATTTCATTTTTATAATTAAATATACATATTTGTTATGTGTTTATACTTTTTACATTTTTTAAAAAATTCTTCATTTTGGCTGTAAATAAGTAAGTGTTAGTAACTGAGTTCGATGACAAGCTTACTATTTATGTATGCATCAACAAAAATAAAAATAACGGAAACTTGGAACAGTTACTATTAAAAAGATTAATTTATAGAAGAACAGACAAAATTGAAATCATAAGATTTAATTGCTTTCAAAAATAGAAGAGTAAAAATATATTTTAAGTCAATAGGCGATTATTTTTTTTTATAATGCTCCACATAGGATAAATAATAATAAAAAGAATAAATAAAATAATCTTTCCCATATTACATTCATGATTTCACTCCCTTTGCTCATGATGACTATTTGGATAAAATGCATGAAAGTAAAACAAAATATTAAGCTCAAATCGCAAAAAATGAAGTTAATAAAGTTTTCAAAAATTTTGTAGGGTACACTCATTATAACTACACTACATACATACGGCAAGAAATTATTAGGCTATACTTGAGCGTGAGTAACAATTTATGTGAATCAATGAGCAATAATACTTTTCTAATAATAAATATATTTATAAAAAAAATGTCATTTAATCCTATTCCCTTAATCTATAAAAGAGAAAAAAATTCAAAAAATGTTTTATATTGATCTCACCCACAATGTGGACTTCAGAAAAGGATTCACGATTGATGATTCAGAAAAAGAAAAAATCAAAATTCTACAATAAACAAATGTCTCATTAATTTTTAATACTGGGAAAACAATATAAGTAGCAGGTTGCGTAATGTCTCATTTCGAAGTTGAAGATAGAGTAAGAAGACATGATTCATAAAATAATAGATTGTAAACTTTAAAAACATTAATCATAGAAGAATATAAATATCGATGCAGAAATTAAAAAATTTATGAAACCTGTACTAAGAAGTCTATAAAGTTGCTGTACACTAAAAAGATATGCTTTCACTGTGGTAAGTTATACTTAAGTATAAAAGCACAATATTTGGAAACCATATTGGAGATTTTTTAAGTATACGAACATCCTTTGTGGCCTAACTTTTCAGCAGTTTTTGATTATTAATTTTTTCAAATAACAGTTATAAGTAGGTTTTAAAAAAATTGATTATGTTATCCCACAAGAACAAGTAGCAGATATTGTACTACAATTACAATATATTACTTACTAGTTGAAAACATTAAATTTTATAAGATATTGCAAGTGTACCAAACACTTTTGTGCTCCACTGTATTTTTTTTATAGTTGAACCGGAACAAAAAAAATTACGGTTCGAAGCCTGGCTCTCTCATACATACTTGAAACTACCTTTATTCAAGGTATCCTTGTGTACTTGAAAAAAAAAATAGTGTACTTCTTTTCAGATCTACAGTTGATAAGAATTTGATTTCTTTAACCAAAACAGTATTTCTCTCGATATATGTAGAAGTCTTAATTTTTTCCAGGAGCTTTTTCTGCTTTAAGGTAACATTCCCCATGCGTATAATGCGCACCTCATGCATTTCGATCTTATTTTCTTGTGTTCAAATTGTGCGTTATACGGCTTTTACGGTACTAATTGCTTCAATAATTGTTACGGTTATTTTATTTCAGACGTATATGTTTAGTTTGTTATTAACTGACAAATAATAATTTTTAAAAAATTCTTTTCATTTTCGTTTAATATTAGTGAAGTGTTTCGAAAATTTACAGTACTTTATAATTACAACGTATTATTGTGCTCATAAATAATGAAATAAAATGAAAAGAAAGTACAAATATATATATTTTTTAAAAAAATACCACAGAACACACACGTGAATACAAAGATATATATTTCTTGAAAATTAAGCCCACTTCAGGATGTTTTAAAAATAATTTAATTACTATATATATATATATACATATATATATATATATATTTAAGAATGGAAATGTTGGAAAAGAAATTTTTCTAAATGATTCCGTTAAATATGTTTTCTGCTACGTATTATGTTTCTTGATTATCTCTAAATCAGTAGCTGTAATAAAATGAATAATTAGTAAGTGTGTGAAAATTTTGTAAGACAATATGCACCCAAATGCTTTGGAAATTATAATTCAATGGCTAATTTTACTTTTTTGCGCGAAACGTATAATTTAGTCCTATTTTCGTATTAATTTTCGAAACAGAGCTTTACAGAAGGAAACATACTTAGAAAGGAGAAATTTATGTGCTTCGAGTGACACACAACACCGATCAGTAAATATTTTTAAGATGAATCTGAATTCTATTAATGACCTCTATCTTCATCAAACTTGCCTGTTATAAAAACAAACTATTTTCATAACAAACCACTGATGAAAGGGATCAAGCGGGTGCCTCTATTTCAGTACTACTAAATCCTGAATGAAGATTTATATGTCTGAGCATGTTAGAAGAGAAAATTCTAAAATAACAAACATTGTGAATTATGTGAATAAATGTGTCGATGAAAACTTGAACGAATAATATGGATGGATGTGGAAGCTAGAACAGTGAGGTGTTTCTTATACAATAGCCAATGAATCTATTTTTATAGTATTTTACTAAAAGATAGAAAATAAAAATTAAGTGGCTGAGTTTATTTTATATAGTTTAGTTTATAATAGCAAACTTTTGCAGTAAATTTAATTTAAAATTTAAAAAGGAAATAGAGTATTAGGACGAATTTTTTAAAATGTGAATAAATGTGTCTTTTCACACATACATAAGAAAACAAATCACTAATTACAAAAATGAAATTTTAAGCTTAATAATTCTAAAATTATCACTTGCCTGTACAAATTTCAATCTGGATAAGAACGAATTCATTTACCTTAAAATGTACATTAATATTACCACGTAGCTATATATATTATAAAACATAAATTTTCTCTTTTATTTATTATTGACTTTTTCTACATAAGGATAAAAACTCTAAAACATGTAATCTTCATTTTCAAAGTATTATTAATCACAGTAAATGGATTATTATAAAAGCTTATGTCAATTTTTATTTGTAATTGTTCCGGCAATTTGTCGAATCGGCCGCTTTTTCTCGCCAGCAGCCGCCACCGATAAGCGCGCCAAATTGGTAACCCTTCTGAATTTGTTTCCAGTGAAGGAGAAGCTCTGCTCTTTGGCGAAACCTGGGCGCATGCGTAGATTTCTTTAATTTAACAGTTTAACGATAAGCGCGGCAAGCTGCGCTTACGTAATTCGTTTACAGTTTAATTTAACCAATGATATTACTTATTATTTTTAAAAATTAACGATTCTTAATTTCTGCACATGCTGTGCTTTTATAACGGCCGTTGACGAGGAAACGCTCATTTCTTTCAAGCTCCGGTTGAAGTCAGCTGCTCTTTCGGCTTCGTTTTCAAATTATTTTTTAGGTAATATTTTTATTTCTCCACATACCTCTAAAGATAACCATGATGTCCAGCATGTGCTGTTAGATGAATTTGAATGAATGAATGCATGCAAAAGTATGATGAGTATTCTGATAGGTTTTTGCCCTGTTGCCTGTAGTTTGAAATATGGTGTTAGAATGGTGCACAGCAAAGGTTTGCTTGCTGTCATTAAAGAATGGTAAGTTTCGCTGGTAACCGCCAAATCATTTCAATGTTGGTCTTCAATACAATTGCTTGGAAGATGAAGGTTTCCAGCATTTAGCTGGGGTAAACCACAGTCTTTATCGCTGTGTGTCCGGTAACAGGTGCGCATACTAACAGCATTGGAGGGCTCGTGGAGTGGAATCAAACGCTTCCTTGGTACGACTCATCGCACCGTTAAGTGTGGCGAAGGAAAAATTCTATTCCGTTGAAAAGTCTTCAAAACGTTCTTATGAGTGTTTTTCCCTTACAACAGGACGTCCCACCGGAGCAGGAAATACCGCATGTTCGGCCGGGGACATCCTCCTTAATAAACATCGTTTTTAAGGTAAGTCGCAAAAATTTTCATTTTAAATGCATAATTTTGGCAGCGATTTTCAATTTCAAGACTTTAAATAATATCGTTTTGATGATTTCCCTTCCGCCATCTTGAATTTCAGTGCCCGGCGTTGCGGTGTGTTGTGGTAGGGTTGCAACTCCGAAACACAACACGAAAAACGCGCGCCACAAATTGGCAATTTTTCAAAATTCCATGAAAAAGTAATTTATCTGACATTTTCACCCAAGTTCCCTCATTTACTAAGTAAGCTCAACATATATTTTCTACAAAAATTAAATCCATCAAAAATATTTTGATTTACGTGAATGAAAAAAAGAACAAATTGTTATTTTTAGTGAAAATTTCATACCGCAAGGGAATTTAACTATTACCTCAAGCACACAAAGAAAAAAGACTGCCTGAAAAACAATACTTCCCAAATGGGGGTACAAACTTTTTATGTTTCAATGAATCACTAGGGTATAGAAAATGCTATAACGCCAAAACCAGCCAAATCCCAGAATAACACGTCATTGCACATCTACCAATGACAAGCAACCTCTTTTCCTTTGACCGTGCCGAAGAGGAATTTCTCGCTCCGAGGTGTGAGTGAACCCAGAAAGTGCTCTTTATTTAACTTCATGCCTCCAGTGTCGCATCTGCTTTTTTGAATTGCTCCCTCTTAGCTCTGTTACAGGTTTCTCTACCTACTTTTTTCATTCCAATGGATACCCTAGTCGCCAAATTCGTATACAACCAACGACGTTTGTTGGAGGAGGAGCGGCATTCTTCAAAGGGAAACAGGTTAGTAAATTTTAACTGAATATTTCTCTTGGTTTAACCTCCGATTTTTTGTGCTTAGAATGCTTTGTTCTTTAGAGAAATCTGACTTAATCGCTTTTGTACGTTTCACTTTTAACGTTTAGTTCAGTTTTAATTTTACAAATGCGTAAACTTTCTTTTTGTTGTAAAATGGAATAAATGTTGGTAAAGAACGAATGAAATCTTGTAATTGAAATTAGAAATGTATATTGAATTGATTAAGAATCAAATTGTAGGAACAAATTTTAGTTCTTCTTTCATCGAATTATATATTAATATCGTCGAAGCTCAATCACGAATTCTCGTACGCAATTTAATCCTAATAAAACTGAAATATAAAACTAATGCATTTTTTTTGATACGTGTACGATAGTCGAGTTTACATGTCGGACATATTAAGCCTAATATTTGACACGTGTAGCGATAGTCGAGTTTACATGTCGGGCATGTTAGGCCTAATATTTGACACGTGTAGCGATAGTCTAAACCGAACTTAAGGGGGTCTGCCAAATGCACTGACATGGTTAACCCGCGATCACTCGCGCGGGGTGTTCTGTACACCCCAGCAAACAAAGAAAGCCTCCCTACACTCCTAGTAAAAAAGAATGCGCAGAGCCACGTTTTTTCTAGCTGCCCATTTTAGGTCATTGAACCTTCAGACCTGATGATGTGTAATCAATCTCAAGCTAGACGATTGAATATAACGACTATCAAAGTTTATTTTAAAAGCTGAGAACAATTTCGCGAGTGATTGAGTTATGTTTCGTACTGAAGCATCTACGGGAAGAATAAGTTTTACTCTTCCGTTTACATTTTTTATCAAATATATTAATATGCATGGACATATTTTGCTTTAAAATTTCAATAAATGTGGTATAAAATAATATAATTCTATAAAATAATTGTAAAATATACTCTTTAAAAAATTTTTCAAAAACATTTTCTAAAATTACATAAAACTCCATGGAGTGGTATGTATTTTTACCTCGTAGTCTACATACTATATCAATAGATTGTCAAGATGAATTAAATGAATTCGATGACTGCGTAATTTCGTAAAACAAAGTTGGAGGATGAAACCTGGAAATTTTGTAAATATTTAATACCACTGATGAATGTAGTATATATATGATGTAATGCGAATATAACCTTGTCCATTGCGAATATTTTTATCATCTACTTAATACTGTGAATTAATGCTTCCTTGTCATCATTCGATTCTTCCTGAAAATAAATGAGACATTCAATATTATTAAAGGAGATTAGAATGGATTTTGCTTAGCCACAGTGGGATATGCGAGATCCGATCTCCCCAAAACCTAACAAAAACACTCAAAAAAGAAGCTTTACTGACACAGAATGTGTAATAAAAGGGCATTAATCCACCCTCAAAAAGGGGCTTTGCACTGTTTGTCCACGTATAAAAGATGTTAAAATTATTTTTTTGTCTTCAATGTAAGAAAATATAAAGCTTAAAGCATATGAATAGTCTGCTCTGAATGTTTGAAAAATGATTAAAATATTGTTTTTCTACTTTTTACTATCCTTATCATTAAATGTAAAAGTATATTTATTACTGGTATATATGTTTTATTTGTGATTTATGAAAAATATAAAATTGTGTACTCAAAATGAAAATTTTGTAGGTTTAGCTTAAATTAATGCTAGTCTCATTTGAATGCAATACTTAACAATTTTTTTTGTATAATACAAAAAACATCTTTTTACTTCATAAATATATATCATACTGGCTTAAAAAATTTCCATATTTAAATACATCGTGTTAAGAGTTTGGGGTGTTCTGTACACCCCGCGAGTAACGACGGTAGAAAAACAGGAGCGAGTGACCGCGGTTTAAGGTACTTTTGCACAATGAAATCACATTATTCAGGCGTAAAACTTTTGTTGAGAACGTAAATTACTCATATAAATCCGCCTTGAAAGGTAGAAATGTCAGAAATAGTCTAGAAATTTTTAAAATTACGAAAATACATATATTCTTGCTTCCAGTGAATTTTCTGACGCCATATTTAGCAAGCTTTATTACAAAATCTGCAGATGGCGCCATGTGTATGCAATCTACGTAAAAAATTTTTTTAAAACGTCACTTCTTAGAATAAAATTACCACATTAACTGTTTCAAATATACATTAATAATAATTATATTTATGAAAAAAGAATATTTTGCTACACGAATAATGACTTTAATCACTTCCCTTTCAGAAAACACTACCTTGCTCTTTTTTTCATGAAAAGGGGGTGGTGGGGGTTAAAAATAAAGTAACCTTAGAACACTACGTCAAGAAACCACTCCAAATGACAACTTTGAGTGGGCAACGGTCAAGGACCCGGAGATCAGCTGACTGTTAGTCTTGCTTAAATTTTAGAATGATCGGTGAAAGCGAAGCCGTTTGAACAGGACAGCTGGGCAGGGGAGAGGTGGGGGATTCTCTATTTTTAGCACTGGATAGTGGGATGACTCTGGGAACAGTGGTCTTCAAACTTTTTCTACCACAGAGCTTCAAGAACAGGTGGGGTGGTCAACTTTTCAGGATTTGATAAAAATAATACGAGTGCTCGTTTTTAACATTTCCACCACAAACAACATACAGCAGCAAAAAAAAAAAAAAAAAATTACTTATAGGTTTATTATGGAATTTTTACGCAAATAGCAATATTTTTAATGTGTAAGAAATTTAAAAAATAAGATGAAGTGCAAATTTAGGTTTTTATTGTTAGTAAACTTTTATACAGGTTCAATTCAGTTGCTAGGTACAAAATAAAACAAATAATTTGAAACATTTTAATTTTAAATAATTATAAACAGTTAGTATTTACTTAATGTGCTTTTTTTGAATTACTATTTTTTACCAAGTCATCTATATTAGAATTCAACTTTTGCAGATGCTAACAAAATTAGGCTATTATAGGCACACCAGCTAGCTGTATGAATAATAATATTATATTATGCTCATAACAGAAAACGCTTATTCAATAATAAACATATTTTGATCCAAATTTTGAGATTCCTTTGTTCGAGACAACCCCACTTCACAAAATTGTAGAAAATTATTTATTATTATGCATTCAATTTCTTTACTTTTTCAGTATGTCTTTGCGTGCCCCTCAGCAACTGCAGACTGTGCCACGGTTGGCCACCACGTCTCTAGAACCAGGTCTTTTGTGAAGCCCCTAAAAACTGAAAAGTATTTTTTGTCGAACCCTTATTCCAATAATTAACACACTTTTGTAAAGGCAATTTTAAAAAAGTATTGCATCGGGATTATTAAAAATTTTAATCTATTTTTAATATAATTTATTAATGAATAATATTCATTCAGATCCGTTTCACCCACCATCTCATTATGTTTCTTAGTAACTAGAATATGTACTCTTTGATTTTTTTCACACAAACCGTCGAAGTTCAAGCCCATTGAAATTAACTGTAATCGCATTGCTATTCTGAGCTAATTTATTCCTATACTTTGTTTTGTAGCCACTTATGCCAAGAAATATTTTTCACTTGTACAATACTGTTCTGAATGGGGATTAAAATGTTTAGATGTATCACCGAGTATTTAGGCGAATTGCAAACAAAAAGATTTAGAGAGCTTTTCTGCTTAAATTTAGAGTTTTGACATCAAATCTGTTGAAAGGTCGATAAGTCGTTACCTCCCTTATTGTGGTGGTGTTTTCCAACAAATGTCAAAGCGCACTTTCCACATTGGAAAACTATTTAGTTTTGCAAGACAGTACTAACGTGAGTACAATTGGTCTCGTGGAACCCGGGCTGATTGATTGAATATTAACGTCGCACTGTTCAGCTACTGAGTGGGCTTTTGGCGACGACCACGTAATTTTTTGAATCATGGTCAAGTGACGTGGACGACACCTGAGCTGGCACCCCCTCTCCTAACTACCTCACAACACACCAACAGGAAGACGTTTCAGCTCTCGACAGATTTAACGTGTATCGCTACCCCATGGCGGGCCTTAGTGGCCTACCGAACTCGTGACAAGGCAAGCCACGATCCGTGGAAACTCCAGGAGTGTAAACAATAAAAAATTTTTACAATCTATTAGGTAATATAAAAAAATAAAACACATTTTTTTTAATATCTTTTATTATATTATAATAAAAGTTTAAAAAGCATTGCAAAATAAAGTTATTATGTTGAAATAAAATTTTCAGTTTCTTAATGACAGGAATGAGCTTTAAATTTTTGTGGGGATGCAAACTTCATATAGAGAACGTGAATCCATTTTGCATACACATTTATGATTTTTTTTTATTTATTTATTTATTGTGACTCGTAGAACTCCAGGGTTTCGTGTAACACAGTTTGAAGACCACTGTCGTGGTGTGTATAAAACCCGGAATTGTCATTTGCTGTTTAACGTTGCTCTACAAAGCAACAAGAGGGCTATTGATCACAAATCTCGTAATTTTGAACCATGGTCGGCACTTGTGACGAAACCTGAGCTGGCACTTTTATCAATCTTTCCACCACACCAACGGGAGGATAGTTATTTCGACAGATTTAGCGTCCATCGCTGCCCTACACGGCGGGTCTTTAGTGTTACTGGGCTCGAACTCGTGACAAAGCCAGCCACGATCCGATACCTTTACCACTCGGCTACCACGGTCACAAAAGAGTGTTGTAGATTTCGACAAAGCAGTGCTTCTCAAACTTTCAATATTTGCGATCCAATTTTCAATAACAATTTTGAATACAATTGTGCACACTTGCCTCTTCTACTAAAAAATCTCTTTAAAGTTGTAATAAATGCATTACTTGTTAAATCATTAACAATTTCCAAATGGCAAGCTTTAGAAACAAAACAAACAAAAACACAAATAAACCTTTTGAAATGTTCCCTTTCTTTGGTTTGGATAATTAAAAATGGTCCACAAAAATCCACTCTACACAATTAAAAATTAAATTTGGAGTAATTCTCTCCTTTGGTAGTTGGCCCATGAGTTGGTCACTCATCAAAGGTTTAGCTTTAAAACAAACAACATTTATGGACAATTTTTCTACACTCATTGCGACCATTAATTGGCCAAAATTTATTTCTAATCAGAAATAATAAAGTTTGAGGACCTACATGAAGATATTTTTTATGGTACATTTCTATAATTAAACTAGTTAGTTTATGGTTCTTGGGCAAAATTATCGGAAACTTTTTGTCATACTGAAATATACCTTGGGATATTCTACCACCTACTCTCAAATTGCCTTTATTATTAAGAAAAAGGGCATAAATTTTTTAATTTACTATTAGTAACCACATTACCTTCTTTGGTTAGATTTACATAGTCTCCATGAAACTGCTCATACTGTACCTGCTTGATCAAAATCAGCTCACTTTCTCTCAATTCACAGGACTGTAGAGGACCACTTACTTTCATTTTTTTTACAATTTTTAAAAAATCTAAAAAGACAGTACGATTTAGCCATGAAATGTGGTAGCGGTAGCCTAATGTTCATGGTCACGAACTTATGGCCGGCGTGTCATGAGTTCAAACTCTAGTTTCACTAAAAATCTGCTGTATAGAGGGCTGAAGAACGCTAAATCTGTCGTGATTCAAAGTTCTCACGTTGGCATGGTGTGGAAGTTATGAGAGTGGGGTGCCAGCTGGGATGACGTCCTCGTTATTTGACTGTGGCTTAAAATGACGAGGTCCATCGGGTTTGTAGTTCTGAACCCCTTTTGGGGGATCTTGGCTCCCTTAAGTGTTCTGCCAATAGCCCTCGTGTTAATGTTGTTGTTTCTAATGCCACCTGTGTAATGTAGTCAGATCGAGGCCCACGAAACTCATCGTGACAAGGGGCTGGATGTACACCTGTCGTTGGACTTGGCCACCATACAAGTGACAATACGAATGAGCTTGGCGAAATTTCCCGAACGGACGATAGATGGCGACACCCTCGATCTTCATCTCCACAATTTAGGCATGGAACTGAAGGACGGGGGTATGGAATGTGGGGGTGGAGCACCTGATCCCCGAAGGGGTCTTCATCTCCTATCTTGCAAGTTTTGGGGGTTGACTTTTTACGATAAATTGCCCTTTTTTAGTTTTTAAAATATGAATGGAATTAACAAGAAAATTGCCAGTATAAGTAAAATAAGACTGTAGCTGAGAGAATACAGTGCCTGCCGTTTAACGGCGGCGAGAACATTAATTTACGGCGGGGAAAGGCCGGCGAACCGGTCCGATCCTCGCTCGTCTACGGGTGAGTGAGTGAGTGATTGTGGTGTTTTTTGGCACAAGAGCCGATTTCGGCTATACTGCGCCAAACATTTGTTTTAAACGACATAAAAAATTTTTTAAAAAATCAGTTAAAATTTTAAAATGACATGCACAAGGTATATCTAAAAGCAAATGGTCATGAAGATTAGTTTAAAATTTTTATATTATAAAAAAGCTTGAAAGTTAATTTACAAAAAGTTTTGTAAAAGTTAAAGTTAATAAATTTTGGTGAGGATTTCCCCACCAATTCAGATAAGTGTATAGTCCCTAACAAAGTACTTTAAAAAGAAAACTATTACTTCTTGCCGTTTCTAACACGCGCTCGTCTACGGGACGGCCGCTGATATACTGTTCGGGAAACTGGGATCTAGTCAGACCCCTCCATTCCCTATCTGGCACTCGACTGGGCCTGGTGATGCGATCTTCGTGAAAGGTGGGCGTAGCAAATGAAGCAGGAACCAATGGGTGTTCATTAGGCAATGATTTCGGCGACTGGCTTTAGAAGGGTTACTATTGGTTAAGAGAGCAGTTGTACTTATTTAACACCCCGACTCGGTGGAAGAAAAAATTTAAACTATTGTAATGTTGGCTATCATATTGAATTTAAGATTAAAATAGAAATTTAAGAAAGCAATTAGAAGTTAAAAAATTTAACCGTCTAATACGGATTCTAAAATTAGGTAAGCTTGCTGCCTATAATCATCAGTGGCTTTAAGATCAGGAAGAATTTCAATAAGCTTGGGAAACTGTTTAACGAGATTAGAGATAATTTTATAGAGGTCTATTAAGTTTTGAATATCACTTGGATTAGAAATTTCTTTATCCAGAATAATCTGGGGTTGACTCTTTGCCTTTCCTTATTTTCTACATTTAGTGCTGGAAAATCTTTTTTAGATGGCTTGCCTTTGAGTGCGTCAGCGAAGGAAACACCTTCGGAAACGTTATGTAGTAATTAAAAATTTAGTTGTTACCTTTTAAAAGGGGGAGGAATTCCTTCTGTTATTCAATTAAGGCGGCATCAGAAAACAGCGGGTCTTCTTTATGAGATGCTCGTAGATGAATTCTATCTATTAGGCTTCAAAGGTAATACAATGAAAGAAGTTTCAAAATTCTTAAGGCATTAATGCAATTGACGGTTATCGAATGGTCATAGTTTCGACGTAAACTTCTATGAGTGTAATTTATTTAAATACACTGCACACAAAATGCAACACCAAAAGGACCTGAGATATCATAGCGAAATTTATTTAGTAGATAACATGTTGTACAAATATCAAACGATTAAAATTACTGCCACTTGTGACTTGTGGATGATGACAAAATCAGTAGTTAAGTGTAGCCGTCATAGTTGGCTATAACTTCTGCCACACTCATCGACATAGAATCAAAGAGGCTTTGGATATATCCTCGGGTACAGCAGTCCATGCGGCTTCAACATATTGCCTAAGTTGATCTGCTGTAGCAGCAGGTAGTTTATTTGGGGTCGGTTTGGATACATTTCATTTAACCGCTCACGTGACAAGTCACATATCCTGGTAAAAAGTGGTGGTAAACCTATATTCGTTACTGCAAAGAAACCTATTACTGGGTTTTGTTTCCCTATTCAACTGTTGGTGTTTTATTCAGATGATTAATCCAAAAGTTTATTGCGTTATTAGAATTCACTGAAGGAGGTTCATGGTTGCCAACAAGAGGGTGTAGCATGTCATTTAAGTTTCGAAATAACAGAAAGGGTTGAAGAATTTTATAACACGGAATTTTTAATAAATAGGAGTTCGGTAAATTGGGGTCTGACTGCATTTAAATTATAAATTGTTTTACTATTATTTATTTCATGAGGAATTGCATAAGTTTACGAAATGTTTCATATTGGATACATAACATGGACAAAATTAATCAATTTTTTCCCCTTGCAGATGCCTTAGAGGCGATTGTGATGAGGGTTCAAAATGCGGCTGCATACGGACCCTATTCCTTCAAGGAAAGTGCGAGGATTTATATGGGCGCATTGTCTTCACCTTTGTCGCGCCTGGTGGACAAAACCTACCGAACCACAAGATTTCTAGAGGTAAAACAACTTTGTTTCAAATTTGCTTCTAATCTAATGTACAAATAGTTCTCCGACTGCACAAAATACAAATTGAATATCTTTGCAGTAGTAAATTACTGTAGATTTACATAAATATTTTTATTTCATTCCAATACAGCAAAATATTTTTTCAAAGTTATACCTGTGCTATTAAAGACAAGAAATTATATGAAATGGCAAAAAAATTATTCGATATATATATATAAAAAAAAACCTTGAGCGATGCAAGAGTATATCTGAAGCACAGCAATTCTAAGAAATAATTTTTATTTAATTGTTCATGAAGAATTCGATTTCTTGCATTGATTACATTTCGTTTGATTTTTTTAGGTGATGCTGTTGCCATCGGCAGTCCCGGCAGTGAAATCCAGCTACACACTCCCGGGACGGTGACCAGAGTGGATTCTTCATCCCTCTCCATTGCTTTAGACAGAGATTCAAATTTCTCTGGTCTAAATGTAATGGAGTATAATGTCGTTAAAATTTCGCCGGATGTTGCCATTGACAGAATGAAGAAGTACGTGATTTCATTTTACCTTTGTTTCCTCTCTTGTAGTGTTGCTTAATCGAGGTTAATTCTATGAGTAACATGAATTAAATATATCTTGGTTAGAAGGAAAGTAATAGCATGAATGATGTCTGATTGTGTAGGGGACTCCATTCGAAGACCATTGGTAAGGAGAGGGGAATATTGGACAAAATCTCTCCCATGGGGAAGCTTATAATCTATTAATAATTGACATTAATAATATCATTAAACCTCGAATTACAATAAGCGGTTGTACCTGAGATGTACTCGCTAGCCAGTTGTCTCTGGAAGCTTTCTTTCAGAGTCGCTGTCTGTCTTAATTTTAAAATGATGAGGTCCATAATCGAACAGGGACCCCGGGAGTGGACGTTTGGGATACGGAGTCACTCCAAGTGCACGAAACGAAATAGTTACTCTTCTGGGAAAACTGTTACCTATGACCTTGTTAGAATTTTTCTATATAACAGTCTTCATGGGAACTAAAATGTATTTCTTACATGTCTCCCCCTTTTTTTGGAGGAGGCAATCGTTTTTTTTACAAATCTTAAGGTACTTGCTCCGAGTTTCCCGCGCGACCCCTTTTTTCCCAAATATTTTCTATGAACATGATACATTTTTCCTCCGTAAGCAACTGAGGGGTTTTGATTGCTGTGTTGCACGACTTATTATGGTTTATAAATGTAAATGAGTAGAATATTAAAAAAGAAATGGGCATCTATGATCTCTATTGAAGGAAGTTGAAACTGATCAAGCAAGGGGGAAAAAAAGAACCTGCTGAAATAATGCATATTAAACGGGATAGCTAAAATAACATGATAGCTAGTAAATTGATGAACATTAAACGTTTGAGTTGAAAGGAAAATTTTCAAATGCTACCTAAAGAACTCCATCAAGAAAAATATGAAGCCATAAGTGCAACACACTTCTCTGTCAAAAGACACAAGCAAGTAAAAGTCCAACACGCTATATGTCGATTGTCAAAGGAAAATAAAACTAAAATGATTTGAGCAAAATAGGACAGTTTTGCCTGCAAATAACATTCCTGTAATGTTAGTGAAAAGTGTCAGTGATTCCTTTATTAATGTCACGAAATTTGAAACTGGTTAGTTTAGTTTAATTGATATTTTTTTTCAAATTATCAAAGAAAAATTGAAATTCGTTAAAAGTAGGTAAGTATACTTCCTCTTAGTTAAATAATTCACAGGAATTGAGATTTTTATCGAGTAAAATAACAATTATAAAAAATAAAAAAGATTCGGGTGACTCAGTCACCCTTCTCGACCATTAACTTTAGTATCGAATGTTTGCTTGCTCCCGGGTTAACTCACCATGAATCAACTTCAGCTTTTCCAGCCTTAAGTGTTAAAGGGTTCGATACATAAGACTTAAACTTTTCAAGAAACGGTTGAAAGGAATTGCTTGGAATTTCATTTGAATTCTTTCACTAAATTAGAAATCGAATTATGTGAAAATTTATTATTGCATGGGATCAACATTTTCTGCCTAACGTTATTTTCAAATTTTTATTTTTGCTAGCTTTTAATTTCATTCTACACTGCTGGCCACCGTAAATGCAACACCAAGAAAGACAAGAGATAGCACAATAAGATTTATTTTGTAGATAACATGTTGACCAAGTATCAAATGATTAAATTTATAGACTTCTGTGAAGTGTGGTTCCTGCCAGAATCAGTAGCCAGAGTAGCCACCATTGTAAGAGATCACCACTGCTACGCGCCTCGGCATTGATTCAAAGAGATTTTGGATGTCTTCTTGGGGTACAGCAGACCAAGCAGCTTCCACACGTTGCCAAAGTTGATCTGGTATGGCAGCTGGGGGTGTAATCTGGGTCAATCGTCGAGCAACCATGGACCACATTTTTCTTTCGGTGAAAGATCCGGAGAGTGAGCCGGCCAGGGAAGCAATTCAATCTGGTGATTGACGAAGAACCTCTGGACAATGCGTGCCACATGTGGTCGCACATTATCCTGTTGAAATATGGCTGTGGCCTAGCCCTGAAGGTAAGGAAGGACAACTGACTCCAAAACCTCGGAAATATAGCTCTGGCTGTTTGAAGTACCGGCAATGTGTACTAGAAGAATGCGAGAGAGATATCCAATACCGCCCCATACCATAATACCCGGTGCAGGACCAGTGTGGCGGTACATAACGCAGCTGTTCAGCATCCTTTCTCCACGGTATCTTCAAACTCGAATCCGACCATCGTGGTGTTGCAGACAGATGCGTGACTCGTCAGTAAAGACAACTTCATTTCATTCTGCCACCCACATCCTTCTTTCATCGCACTATTGGCGGCGGAGACATCTGTGGTTCTGCGTGAAGGGTAGACCAAGCAATGGACGTCTTTCAGACAGACCACTCTGCTGTAAACGGCGTCAAATGGTACGCGCAGGCCCTGAATGATGCGTTACAGACTCAATGTGTTGTGCTATGGTTCGTGATGTGACTGAGCGATCCGTCACTGCCATGCTCACAATTTGCCTGTCCTCACGTGAAGTGGTGCACTAAGGTGGATGCGATTAACCACGTCGGTCCGTCGTTCCCTCCTGCATCCAACGGTCACATATCCGCAATACAGTTGTTTGGTTTCGTCCAACACGACTACTGATTTCCCTGAAAGATAATCTCCAATCACGGTAGGCCACTATCCTTCCTCTGTCGAACTCGGATACTTGATCAAAAGCTGATCGTGGTTTTTTACGAGACATAACTGATCGTTTTTTGAAAAAAACACAAGAAAGACACAATTGCCGAACTTGAAATCGTCAAAATCTCCATGCCTTAAATAGCGCTTTGAGGTTGCGCCACAGGTGCACGTTATGTGTGTCTGCGCTGAAATTCTAATCATTTGCATATCTCACCTCCGGTAATGCATGTTGTAAATTTCATGTTATTTGCATGCTTCCTTCAGGGTGTTGCATTTCCAGCAGTGTATTAGAGAAACTTATCCATAGTTCGATGCAAGATATTTTAGAAAGCGTGTGTGTGTTTGAGGGGTGGGAGTTATTTTATCCCTCTATTGGAAAGCTTCTTAATCAGTGAGGTATTCATTGCCCAAACTCCCAAATTTTTCAAACAGAAACTCGTATCAGCTTACCTTTCAAACTTTCCAAAAGGAAAAAACGACATCCGGGAAAAAACTGAATCCCACTGGGAAAGAGTATTCTGATTGAACATTAATTTAATTAATGTTTAGCATCATAATTGTGTGTAATCCATTGGAACTGCGTTGAGCAAAAAATGAAATTGCAAAAGTTCTGTAGGAATAATTCTTGTGGCATTATAATCAATAAAATTGTATTTTACCAAAAGTGTTCCTATTTCAATTTCCAGAGCTCTAGCCACCTTAAAAAAGAGGACCTCTACCACTTACAGCCACCTCTACGAAGTGTTGTTTGGATTCCGAGAGCCTTCATCTTGGCCCAAATCTTGTATTAATGGTGAGAAAAAAGATTTTTGCAAAATTTTAAGTAGGAATATCTAACAGTAGCATATATTATTGTAATAACATTAATCATTTTTACAAGCATTCTTATTTCATTTAATTTTTACTCTTTATTTTCATTAAAATAGTTCTTTACTTTAATACTCTTTCTAAAAATAGAAAAGTTCATATAATCTTTGTTCTTAGGAAACTGCTTTTTCGGAAGGCTGAATGCTTTGTTTATTGCTTTTTCTGACGCCAAACAGGATTCTACTGTAGTTGATGAGGTGCTTTATCATGATATTTCCATATTTAGGGAATATAAGAAACTCTCCCCAAATAATTTTAGAAAATTATCGTGATTCTCTGGAGTTATAATGCAATGAAGCCAATGGAATATTTCATTGAACATCAAATGGGACTGTTGGACAAGTATAAGTTATTAATGGTATATAAATATATTGTAAATAATGTAGTTATAACAAACCATCAAATTAAAAACCAAGCAGAATTCTTACGTCTGTTTCATCGATATACAGAACACTTTTAATAGGAATTTTTTTCGGAAATCCTTCTAAAACGTGACGAAGATATGATGCTATTGAAACAACTTCTGCACAAATCAGGTTACGGCTTTAGCTCTCTATAATCCCACAGTTAGAGATTAAGTTACAAAATTAACAGAATTTTTAGTACGATTTAGGTTATTCACATGCTATAACTAGTGACCATGGCTCTCAATCGGTGAGTTCCAGCTCTAATTTGCAACAATTTACTAAAAACACTGCGCATTCATTTTTTCCTAAATATTTTTAAGGCCATTTCCTGGATTGCTCTGCTTCATTATCGGATTACCGTCTAGTATATAGATGGAGTAGCTGAGGAATACACATGGGATTTTGCAATGACAACCTTTTGGATTGTGGATTTGCAATCATTTTTAGCATACTTTTGTTTTTATGTTAAATATGTATTATTGGTATTCTGGTTTGAATAGGAAATTGTATTTAATCGTTTAAAAATATTTTCTGTTTCAGATATATCCTTCTTCAATAAGGGGTTAAATCTTCATCAGCAGGAAGCCGTGAAGTTCGCTCTCTTACAAAAAGAGATCGCGATCATTCATGGTCCCCCTGGAACAGGAAAAACAACCACAGTTTTGGAATGTATTCTACAAGCAGTCACTCAGAAAATAAAGGTATCAATCAGCATCTTACTCATCAATATTATTATGGCACCTGAAATGCATTTCATCTAGGTTGTAGAAAAGTAAATCTTCTCTATGATTTGGATGCGAATCTGATAAATTTCTGAAATATTGTTACAGTTGGACCTCCATTTAACGAACCTCTATTTAGCGAAATTTTCTATTTTGTGATTATTTTCCGGGAATCAAGTACATTTTTTACTTATTTTTTTTCATTAAATAACCTTCAAATAGAGAATTGCAACATCTATTTGACTGCTTTTACCGGGAGCCAAACTCACCTACAGCAATAGAATTGCCATAATGTTTTAAATAAAAAAATCAAACAAGATGAAGAGATTTTATCAGTAATTGAATTTAAGGACGTGTGTGGGGATGTATGCTGAAAATTTCTGGTTACAAAATAAAGTAGAGTTAAAACTACTTGTAGGCTTAAATTAGAAAATGTCATTAAACTTCATTAATTTTAATATAAAATTATTTTTTAAAGTTGAATAAAAGAAAGATTATTCTTAGGCAATGTTTTTTTCCTTTCTTTTCCTTGCGGATTTTTCTTTATGGTTAAGATTCATAACATAAACAGATATTAATTTACAAAAAAAAAAGTAGAAATAGTTACTAGTTTAATTATATATGGCAGTGGTCCTTAAACTGCTGTTCTTGGACCCTTGGGGGGGGGAGGGGGGTCCCCATCACCTTTCTAGGGGGAACGTGGTCTCTCATTTAATGTTCCTTTTTTACAGAATCTGAAAGGCTTTATGGAGGAATTGATAGATGTGCCATCCTAGACTAGATTTTATTAATGTCCTCCCCCATTCCAAAATTCAACGGGAGCATGTTTTTCGATCTAGAATATTTCACTAACTAGGAGTCCGAGAGGGGTGTCGGCTAGCTGATACATAAAGGGGGACCGTGGAGAGAGAAATTTTAACCATAAGAACCAGTGAAGTGAAGGTCGATAGAACCAGTGATGTACCGTACTTATATGGATGTAAAATTTGTAATGTATTAAAGGATGAATCACTATTTAACTAAACTTCCTCATAATGAACTTTTTTTCGGGAATTATCGATTTTATTAAATAAAAGTCCAACTGTAATTTATTCTTAAATATGATTTTTAAAAACAGGAAAACTACATCAAAGGTTTAAAATAACATTAGTCATTAATAACCTGGAAGCACAAGATATGTTAATGAATTTCATATTGTTTTAAAAATATTTTCAGTTCTTTAAAACATGCTTTGATGCATTTTAATTACTGTAACATCTCACATAGAAGCTCTTTCACTCAATTTATGTTACAAATTGTATAAGTTATTATTCATGAACAAATGGCGCGATTTGACATAATTGATATTTGAGATTTTACAAATGTCATTCGAATTTTTTGTTTGGGAAAATTAATTATATATGTTGTTAATATATCGACTTAGTTATATGCATTGTAATGAAGTGTGAATTTCTACGAGTAAAAATTTATATCTGATTGCAATTCTAGATACTGGTGTGTGCACCCTCCAATGTCGCCGTCGATAATCTGATGGAGCGGTTAACGGGCTACGCCATCAATATGGTTCGATTGGGTCATTCTTCTCGGGTTGCAACCAATTTGCATCCATATTTGATGGACGTTCATATATGCAACCGTTGGGACCGCACCAGCGCTCCACAGCTTGGTCAAGAAATTGACCAGATTATCGTAAGTAATTGTTCGATTGAATTTTTTTTTATATATCGCATATGTCATTTCTTTTAAAGGTCAAAAAAGGTGAATTGCTTTTCAAAACGATAAAGAAAGATCGTGTAAATTTTTAAAAAATTTCTTATCCTTAAAAAAAGTAGTTTCACTGCGATTTACATGGGTAATTATATTTCTTCTCAGGATTCGAAATTCTTCCCATGGCACATCGAAAATTTTCTTGATTTAATTAAAAATATAATTGTGGTAGATAATGAGTAATTCAGTTGAATTCTTCGACAATAATTTATATCTACTCCACAACTAAGTCGTCAATATAAATTCCAGCTCATTCTGCTATGAGGGAAAAACATGTTACGTTTCGTTGCAGTGTAATAAATGAAAATTAATTTTAATGGAATACGGGTCGGAGGTCTATTTGAAAACCACAATATTTTATACTGAAGTGTACATTTTATAAATGAATACACATTAGTTCAAAAAAGATTATTCAGCCTTTTTTTTATTATTGTGTACTTGCTGAACTGTTTCTCTTGATGTGGTGTTTCCCTATATTTATAATTAACGTGCTTTGAAATGACATTATTGGTTGCTTTCTTCAAATTGTGTAGGTCTAGTGGTCAAGGTCACGGATAGCGATTGCAAAATCAAACCAAAAGTACAATACCAGTATTCGGTACTTGCTACATCTTAATTTCGGCGTACAGGTTTTATTACCGTCAGTAGAAATTTTAGAAAAAGGATGAAAACACAGATGTTTCTTTGTTTTATTTGCTGGTTTTATTAGAGTGTTAATATCACAAAATTATTTGTAACTTATAAATTATAACATTATATGAAGAATCACAAAGCAGTAAATGATCTTATTTATTTAAATCACAAAAAAGGTTAAAAATTACAATTCAGTCTGTGGTAATATTACAAATTTATGAAATGTGATTACAAAAAGCATAATGCATCAGTTGTATAGTCATTAAGACGGGAACGTAATTTTATGCAAAAATTACCAGCTATCGAAAACGCTCTTTCGGCACCTTTACGATAATTGTTGGTAATGCGTGATATACTTTTTCCAAGCATCTAACTCTTTATCCCTCATCTTCCAATAAATCGATTTCTCTTCGGATGGTTTTGTTGCCGTAGTAGTCGAGTGGTATAGGTATCGCGCGCGCGGATCGTGGCTTGCCTTGTCACGAGTTCGAGTCCACTACCACTAAAGACCCGCCGTGTAGGGCAGCGATGCACGTTAAATCTGTCGAGAGCTGAAACGTCCTCCCGTTGGTGTGGTGTGGTAGTTAGGAGAGGGGGATGCCTCAGGTGTCGTCCTCGTCACTTGACCATGGTTCAAAATAACGTAGTCCGTCGCCAAAAGCCCTCGTGTAACTGAACAGTGCGACATTAATATTCAATCAATCAATCAATCTTCGGATAGTTTTGGATATAGCTGATTTCTGTGTTGTAATTTTCGTTTGTGGAGATTTTCTTTAGTTATCGCTAATTCAAAATTTGGTTCAAGATACAATTCCTTTTCACTATCGACATTAGTGTCATCATCTTTGATAACTTGTACCGAATTCTTCTGAATGTGAATAGGTTTACGGGTAAAAAATTTTAAAAAAATTTACTATAAACGATTAAATTAGAATTGGTTAGTTTTTTTTCCTTTTTAAAATAGTTATACTTATATAAATATCCTAAGACACATTTTCTATTTTGGTATGTCTTTCTTCTGTGCGATTTTTCAATGTAATATATAATTTTTCAGATAGTAATGTGTGCTGTTGTTTCAATGATTGCAACATGAAATTTATTGCTGCATTAACGTTATTAAATTAGAATCCCCAAGACATAATGCCAAACCAGTTTTATTGGAAGTAGAGCTGATACAGTTCTGGATATTAAGTCGAATTCACTATAGGAAAAATTATTTTGCAGGTTTAAGTCGATCATTGTTTTGAATGGATTTTTCAATTTCAAAAATCATACCATCATATCGCACGAAGTGATTATGCATCATCGTAAACTGTTCCAACGTATGAAAATCTAATACTAACATGTTCTGTTTCTAGTAAATACCGAAAAAACGGTATTTAAACTTTAGAATACCGGTATTGCAAAATTGTACCAATGACTCAAAATACCGGTATTCGGTATCCCGTTATACCGGTACTGCAATCCCTAATCATGGAGGCGTGTCATGAGTTCGAGCTTAGATTTTCTGTAGACTCGCACTGTAGAGGGGCCGATGAGCGTTATATCAGTCCAAGCTCAACTATCCTCACGTTGGTATGATGTGGAAGTTAGGAGGAAAGAATGTCAGCTCAAGCGTTTTTCCTCGTCACTTGCCCATGGTTCAAACTTTCCAGTTTTATAGAGCAACGTTCTTATAACTTACACTCACTCTTTAAATTTTTAACTTATTTTCAATTTTAGACTGAATATACTCTTTTTATAAACAATATTTAAATATAATATGTTTTATTTTTCAGGATGAGATGGCCACCACCGACAATCCCCACCTCCGCTGGTCTCTCTTTCAACATAAGGAAAATAAATTGCGCCACCTGAGGAGGGTGAAAGGATCTCTGGCGAAGCAAATCTTGTCAGAAAGCGACGTGGTGTTCTGCACCCTTACATCGGCTGCGGGAACATACATCGATAAGACGCAATTTGATTTGTTGATCATCGATGAGTGTTCCCAAGCCATGGAAGCGGCTTGCTGGATACCTCTCCTTCTTGCCAAGAAATGCATCCTCGCCGGAGATCACCACCAACTGCCGCCGACCATCCTCTCGAAAAAAGCGGCAGATGCCGGCTTAAATGTGTCGATGATGCAAAGGCTTCTCGATGTCCATGGCGATGGCATTAAAAAACTGCTTACCACTCAATTCCGGATGAACGAATTGATTATGCAGTTCTCATCGCAACATTTTTATAAAAATAAACTTGTTGCCGATGAAACTGTTCGCTCATCTGTTTTGAGTGATTTAAGTGGGGTCGATGCCACCGACATCACGTCAAAAGCCTTGATGCTCATCGACACGAGTGGGTGTGCAAGAGAGAGCAGCGAATGGACGGCAATGGGTCCTTCGGCAACGAAGGAGAAGCCCGTTTGGTGGCAATCCACATCGATCTACTCGTTCGGTGTGGATTACAGGCTTCGTCTATTGCCGTCATTACTCCTTACAAATTCCAAGTGGATTTGATAAGGGATGAAGTTCTTAGAAATCATCCAGAGGTGGAGGTGAATTCCGTGGATGCGTTCCAGGGATCCGAGAAGGAGGCCGTGATTCTATCTTTGGTGAGATCCAACGAAGACGGGGAGGTTGGATTTCTTGCCGAAGAGCGACGCATGAACGTTGCGATGACTCGGGCCAAAAAGCATCTCGCTGTCATCTGCGACAGATCCACAGTGTCATGTGACCCCTTCATGAGCGCATTCATGGAGTACTGTTCTCTGCAGGGAGATGTGAGGTCAGCGTTAGAGTACATCTGGCTGGACAAACTGAAGAACAAGCCTGATGTATATGAATTCCATCCAAAAAATGATGAAGGGTAATTTCTTTTTCTTAATATTTACATCCATATTTCCTTTACATGTACGATGTCTCTCTTTAATCATTAGGTCATTTATATATTACTGGGATCATATTAATTTCTTTTTAATTTTCTTTCAAAAATATTGAAAATAGTTTCGTTTGTATTCATTTCGCTGTATTTCAGATGGAATTGCTGACCGTTTTATTTCGAGCAGCCAAAGTAGCAGAGAGAAGATGAGATGATGTGGAGCAGTGGCAAAATCTTTTATGTACGTATAGATTAATTTTTCATCATTTTTAAAGAACGTTCTTTAAATTATATGTTTGCATACCCCCCAAAGATACTCAAAAGACAATGTGGTGGTAAATGAATAAGTACGAACAGAAATTCTAATGAATGTATCTTTTTGAATCCTTTCCGTTTTCCTGGACACATTTTTGTTATGTAAATTATTTATCACCGAATAATTGTACATTACTAAGACCTGAGGGTGAAAATTTTATTTTGAATGTATTAGTTAGTCACAGTCACATGTAATGCAGAGTAGAAATGCGTTATTAACCAGAAATGAACCCGGAATTGTTCGTATTCAGCATTTAATTCGAAACCAACTTTTAAATTTTTGTTAATTTTTTTAGAGCTTTGTAGTTTTTATAAGACTAACAATACATAAAAATTTGAATATAGTTATTGTATTTTCCACATTTTTTTCATTTTAAGAATTATTTTATATAATTTCATCCCTTGGAGAATTCATTTCAATGTATTTCAGATTGAATTGCTGATCGTCTCCGTGACAGCTGTCAAGACTTTTCAAGGAACGCATTACAGAAAATATGGATTTTCAGCGCATACTTTTTATGTACGTATTTACAAATTTTTTAACATTTTAAGATAGTGATACAGAAACTGTTTTTCAGGGACCTAAAGATATAGAAACGCCGAGGTGGTACTAAAGGAAACTAATTTTTAGAAAAATATAATCTTTTGTCTTAAAAGATTCTTTTTTATTGTGAACGAATTTTTTTATATAGATATTCGGGCGTTGGGAGACGTGTTACTTGTTTGAAATCACGTAATTGAATTTAAATCTATTTTTATTTGTATTCAAAATCTTAACTTTTTCTTTTTTATAAAAAAAATTCTACAAAAATCATTACATAATGGTTTATTTAATTTTTTTCTGGTACAATATTTATTCCTTCTCGGCATCTCCAGGAATTCGTTCACACTCCAAATTGAATATGCAGTAGTGGTCCGCCAATGGGGGTACGTTCCCTGTTAAGGCACCATGCGCATGTTTGGGTTTGACCAGTAACTGAAGACCTTAGCAATATTATTTCTGTCTTTTCCGTTGTTGTGTGGTAGTTAGAGAGGGGGATCTAGGTGTGTATCAATTATACCAATGGTTTTATTTGACGTGGGGCGTCGCCAAAACCTTCGGTACTGCAGTGCACGTTAATATTAGTCATCAATCACCTATTCCGCCTTCTTTCTAATAAATGCGGTTTCTGGGATAACAATTACAATATATTTTTTAACCTTTTCTTTCGTATTTGATTTTTATAAATCAGGTAATAATTAGAAAGTATTTTGATGGGGGGTAAAATTTGGTACTACATAATTGTATCAGATAATACCTATTGCCCCCTTTGAAGGGTTTCTCTTTTCAGAAAATTCGGATTTGATAAATCAATAACTTTAAAAAATTTTTATGAGGTGATCTAAATTTTACAGAGTTTTTGTATACTTATGTGCTCTGAAGTTCTCTTTCAGAAAATTCGTTGATAAAGCAATAACTAAAAATTATTTTCAGGTGCAGCTAATTATCTAGAGTTTGAAACGTAGGTAAAAGAAATGTACAACGTTTAAAGTGATTCAACATGTTTAATGCTCGTTTTTCTTTACAGATTTTAGTTTTTGAATGTATTTTATAAAATTGATCCTCGCTATTATTATTTACAGTGTCATGATTCCAAATGTTACCAATGGCAGTGATTATTTGTGTACGATTAACCTGGAGTCCGCAACAGTTGTCATCCCTCGGTGACTTGTCTCCTGTTTGACCTGGGACCAGAAGAGCGACATTTGCTGGCCTCATGGAGATAGCCTCCTGGAGTGAACCTGAAGGCTGAAATTCAAAATCATTGAGGAATCTTGCAGCAGGCAGTCGTGTATGAAAAAATAACTCATTTTATGACAAGTGAATGTAGGTCTACATGAGGTTCCATGGACCCCTTCAAGACGTCTTGTGGAGGGACTCTGCAACCCAAGTACCATTTTCGATTTATTGATATTTATGTATTTTCATTCATATCATATCTGGAAATTACATTTAAAATCTGCACTTTTGCTTGCTTATTAAAACAAACAAACAAACGCAGTATTTTATAATTATTTTGATTGTATGCTGTAAATATTTTTAAAGTGTATTCATTGCATGTACATAGATATAAATCATTATCATTGTTCTAATATCATTGACAATATAAGGCACTGTTATGTGTTAATACAAAATTCAAGAATTAAGTCATTTTGAATGTTGATTTTAAAATGCTTATCGGTGTAAAAATTAGAAGTATTGTATATTTTTATATTGAAGTATTGTATATGTATACAATACATAGTTTCTCTTGAATTTCTACTTATACTGCTACTATTGATTTAATGAATCTGTTCGCTCTTTTTGAATGTTATACATTTAGAGGAGGTCAACAATAATTCATATTTTGTGACCCCGTAATTTTATTTGTCTGTAAATTTTATGTCCAAGTTGAAGTTTTGATGTTAGAATTATATGGATGTGACTCTATTATTATTATTATTATTGATGTCTTTGTTTTTCGATGTTCTATTGAATCTTTTTCTTTTTTCGAAAAAATTCACAGACAGAAATTAAGCGATAAATATTATGGAAGACAATTGAAATTGCAATAACGTACATTTGTTCCTAAAGAGTAACTTCTTTTGCTTGATGTTGAAGAGCTTAAACTAATTTTCAGTTAAAAAAGATGTCCCAATAAGTTTTTTTGCTTGGTTAAAATACACATATTCCCATATACAAAATTATACTTCATTTAATTCAAAAATATTTTATAAACCTTTTATTTTTGACACCAAGAGAAAAATCAATTAAGAGCATAAATTTATACTTTTAAATTCATGTTTGTTTTTGCTTCCTTATTGTGAAGCCGTATTTCACAAATATGTTATGTTCATATAAATGTTATTTTTGTTAATACGCTTGTGAAGTGTAATTATTGTTTATACATAAAAAACAGTAACACTTACCATTGTCAGTAGGAGGTATTTGTTATGTGTTAATCCTAAACTACAAGCATTAACTGATATAGAATTTTAAACACAAAAATATTTATCTATATAAAAAATTAAGATTATTGTATTTTTTCAATTTTCATTGAAATGTTTATTGTATTTGCATATTATAGTCTTGAGTGTGTACTTGTACTGAAAATATTGAATTAATGTAACTTTTGTTCATGGGATTGTGTTGAATGTTAAACATTCAACAAGGCTTAATTCATATTTCATTTTTGGTTAAGTTTTATGCCCATTTCAAAGATTTTGTATTAAAATTAAACGAAAATTACACCGTAAAAATGGATTGATGACTGTTTTTTATTAAGATAAACTGTCTGTTACTGAAGAGAAACTTTTTAACCTCAGATTTCAAAAAGTTTTTTTAAAAAGTCATAAATATGCAAAATAGTTAAAATGGCTTACATTTAATTTAAATGAAAAAAAATTTCTTGACTCTTATCAAAGAGCCTAACCTAATCTTATTTTCTGACGTGAAAAAATGTCCCAATGACTTTTCGTGTGGTAAAAATACATATTTCCATATGCAAAATACTGCTTTATCAAAAATTAATATTTCATTAGTTTTGTCTTTTTACACAAATAGAAAAATTAAGTAAGAACATAAAAATGCAGAGAACGAAGTACATACTCTACTTTGTAAAGTAGCGAATGGATTTAATGGAATTTTTTAACAGAACTACATTTTTTGTTTGAAAATTTGTGTTTTGAATTGTAAGGAAAATTGTTGAAATATTAGCCTTCTTGTAAATTATTTTCCTTTTAATTACATTTCAATAAAATTAAAAACGGAAATTGATTTGTACTTGTTTCACCTAGTTTTGGTCATTTTTGATGCTGCCATCTAGAGTGGTATTTTAATACCAATTTCTTTCCCTCTTGTCTGATGCTGAAAATCCAGTTAGCACCATTTTTTAACCAACCACTTTTTCAATAGACAAACAACACATTATTATTAACAAAAATTAAACCATTTTGTACCTTTTTTGAAAATTTGGATGTGCTTATTTACCATGATGACAATATTCCGATACTGCTCTTAGAAAATTTTTGTTGAAAATAAACCACATTTTCTCTTTAGGGCGTTTTAAGATGGCTAGCTTAAAGGTCATGGATTTCGTGTGAAATAATAAGGTGCAGAGTAAAAATCTCAAAACGAGTTTGTTAAAAGTGTTCTGAAATATAGCTTATGCAGAGTTACATTTATATTATTTAAGATACACAAAAAAGTAGTACACATCCTTTTTTTAATCCAAATTATAGAATGGAATTCATGGTTAATGGTAAAGGTGAACATTTCTCTTCCTAAGTTGAATTTTTGATAACCTATCTTCGAAAACGGAATTGTTAATTACATACAATTTATATATTTTACTACATTGATGTTTAGGGTAAATAATGTAGAAGTATAATGTCGGATAAAAGTATCTTTCTTAGAAATAATAAATAAAGGCAGCTATAAAAATTTTTAAGCAGAAAATATACTTTTAGAATCAAAATTTTTGAAGATCGTAACTTCAAACAAATGGAGAGGGGGAATAAATGAATGATTGAATATTTACGTCGCACTGTTCAGCTACACTTGGGCTTTTTAGCGACGGACCACGTAATTTTGAACCATGATCAAGTGACGTGGAAGACACCTGAGCTGGCACCTCCCTCTCCTAACTACCACACCAACGGAAGGACGTTTCACCTCGACAGATTTAACGTGCATCGCTGCCCTACACGGCGGGTCTTTAGTGGTACTGGGCTCGAACTCGTGACAAGGCAAGCCACGATCCGATACCTATACCACTCGGCTACTGCGGCCACGGGGGGACCACTGATATAATACACTTATAAAAGTATCAGAACAGCACAATGAATTTCATAATTAATTTAACAATACTAAGTTAAGAACAAGTATAATAATTAACAGTGATACCATGGTTGTGTCATGTGTAAAACTATATGCAAAAATTAAAACTTATCTTGGATAATTTGTGCGGTTAAAAGTTATCCGATTCGCTCCCCAATGACACCGTTTTCCAAGTAGGTGTGCTTATGGGATGCATTGGGGGGAAAAAAAGGAATACATAAGCAAATCCCATTATTGCATTCCAAAGCCTTCGGAATAATTTTATGGCTAGCAGTGTTTAGAAAAGATCGTACTTTTGACAGACGTACATATACGTTTAGGGAAAATAACGTTTTAGCTGAGTGAGACGTATATGTGCACGGGTGGAACTCAAGAGGTTTAAATCTTATTGTAGCCTTAGCATCAAAATATCGTATTACAGAAATCAATGGCATTGTTATTGTATGGAGGGGGCGCGATGAGAAAAAAGATTGAATATTGGGTTGCAAGTATTGAAAGTTTGAGAACCACTGAAGTAACACAAGCACTGAAAAAAAATTTATTCCAAAGGAAATATATCTGTGCATACGCTAGATCTTTAAGATTGATCAACGACATTTGCAAGGTGGTCTGTGCTTAGGGATAAAATATTTCAACCTTTTTTCCATGAAATTTTTTTTTAAGAGCGTATGAGCAGAACACACTATTTTTGACAATCATTTCTAAAACTCGTCTTGTTGCTATGGTAACGAATTGTAACCAATTTCAAGCTTTAATACTTGGATAACCAACATTCCAATTCTAAGCTCTTTCAAGGAGGCCGTGGTAGCCTAGTGGCCTAAGCGTCATGAGTTGGAGCCGTAGTGCCACTGAAGAATCGCCGTGTAGAGGGGCTGATGCACGTTAAATCTGTTGTGGATTATAGCCTCCCATGGAGGTAAACTCCTCCTATGGGAGAGGTGATGCCAGTACATATGTCGCCCTCGTCACTTGACCCTGGTTCAAAATTAAGCTCTTGTGTTGCTTTATAGTGCCAAAACACTCATACACAAAAACCTTCAAGTCCCTTGAGTGATCCGAATCTTATTACTATGGATTCAACTGAATTGCAATCAACACCACTTTTTCAGGAAATGCTGTTATTTAACTAGTAACGATTCGTTAAAAATTCAATATTTTGTTAGAAATTTGTTAGCATTCTAAATTTTTAAATTTTTTGTAATTTTGAAACGGGTTCAAATGACGAAGACGACACCTGAGTTGATACCTTCATCTCTAACTACCACACCAAGACATTGATCCTTTGACAATTTTAACATGCACCGGCTTTCTCTACACGGCTTGACTTCATCGGCCCCTGGCTCGAACTCATGATACGCCACTCGATAGTCAGTAACTTTGACCACTAGGCTACCGCGACCACCTGTTTCACTGAAGAGAATGATCCTATCGTTTGAAGTGCTAGAAATATGGTTTTTCTCGGAAATCATCGCCCCAAAATCTTGCAAAACCGTATATTCTTCATGAGTGGTATATAGTTCTCTTAAAATGTCTTAAAATGAATCGTTAAATTTGCATTGCATTTATTAACTACTTTTTAAAGTTTTTTTTGATAATTAGATATTATGAATCAAAGCTACTTCAAAACACCCTTTGAATTGTTCAACATAAAAATTCTTGCAAGATTTCAATGTTTAGAATATTGGTAAGTTTCACAAATTTTATGTATAACGTATATTTTTTCTAATTGTAGCAACGTATCAAAAAACTGAAATGTTTATGTGAGGTTGTAGCAATTGTGTGCATTGAATTGAAATTTTGAAAAGATGGGGTTTTTCTCATTCAAATTCTAAAGTACATTTGTGTTCGATTTGTGACATGATGATAGAATTTAAGAATAAGATGATTAATGGTATTAGTTTTATATCGGGGGTAATGGCGCCAAGCAGCGCTTTTTGTTACTGGAATGGAATCCAATTCAGCGGCCTGGCGGTAATTTAATGAGGCACAATAATTTTAAAGAATTGTTTTGAAATACATTGAAATGTATTTCAAATGAAAGGACACAAGAAGAGATTGAGAATAACCTAGATCAATAAATATTGAATATCAATATCTATACATATAAATAAAAATGAAGTGTCTGTTTGTAATTTGAAATTAACAGCTTTTGACTGAATGCATTTTAAAGTATAAACGGTACTTATATCAAAAAATCAATTTTTAAACTTTTTGTCTGTTTGTTCCGGCTAATCTCTGAAACGGCTGGATCGATTTTGACGGAATTTTCACCGTCATATAGTTAATGTTATAAGGAGTAACTTAGACTACTTTTATTTTAGAAAGCTTCGTGAAAAATTTTCTTATTTCCATGTATTCGTAGTATCCATCTTAAAGGCTTACTTCACCTCTTTGCACGAGTCCCTCGTGGTCTAGCGTTCATAGTGCTTAACCCTGGGTTCGATTCCCAGACGTTCGCTCTTTTAAATTGCTTTAATACATTTTCTCTTCGGAAAATTAATTCGACAGATCATTTTTATTTTTTCATGGTCTTCCTCTATTTTTTTCTTAAGTATTTTATTTTTTACAAGCTGTATACCAGTTCTTCGCACGGATAAACGGAAAAATTAAACAATACGTATTCAAGGATAAAGAGTTTTTAATGAGTTAATTTTACGTGAACGGCAAATTAAAAAACATTTTGCATATATCAGCTGAATAAAAAACCCTGTGTGTTAAATTTTAAGTCTGTAGATCTAATAGTTGATAAAAAGGATTTTTTTAAATCTGTAACTCCCCATGACTCTCTTGTGGGTCGATTTTTCGAAAACACCCTCCTAAGCTGATCCCTGGCTCAGCAGAAGCAGGGCATTGTTAAAAATTTTGTGTAATGAACGCTTAAAATAGCATAAATTTATATCTGGAAGTGGACGTTAATATTACTTTTTGTCGTATTTATTTTATGTTGCAATTGTAATCAGCCTCACACTCCGCTTGTTCAAGCTTTCGCCGTTCCTGGCGTAGACAAAACAAAATACAAAGTTTTGCTTCACACATAAATGATAAATATATGCTGTCGCGGGCTTTTTTGCAGATGGCAGAATTTGTTCCTACTTTCTTGACAATTATCTTTATATTGGACACTTAACACAATATCTTTATAAATTATAGCCTATGTGTTATTCTGATGTATAAGCTATATTATTGTAAAGTTCCATTAAAATCCGTTCAGTTGTTTTTGCGTAAAAAAGTACCAAACAACCACACAAACTTTCTCGCTTATAATATTAGTAAGGATGTCAAACGAAAAACAAAAAGGACTTTTACTTCATGTTATTTCGCATCTTTTATCATCAGACCGAACTCGATTTCAAATACTTTTTTTGCATTATGTATTGAAAATGAAAGTTTTGTTTATACCTACACCTTTTCCATCCTAATTATTTTCAAATACAGTTTGAAATAATAAATAAATTTAATAAAAAAATTACTTTAAAATAAAACTTAATTATACAATTCAGCACATATAAGCCAAAGAAGTTAACTTCTACCGCATGTTCACACTGATACACGCACACATATTTGGACCGAAATCGCGTTTTTTCGAGAAAAAACCTTTCCGAGAAAAACGCTTCGACAGATCTTCCGGATACGTGTTTTGGCCCACGATAGCCAAATTTTTATTAGCTGTTACCGCGAATTCTTCCACGTGGAATTTAGCAAAAAAGTGTTTATTCAACAACTACCTACGTTCTTAACTAAATAAAATAACCTATAAGTAATTTATCAATTTCAAAGTAATTAAAAAACTGAACTATTTTCATGAAAGAAAACCTAATGACGCTTAACATTGATTTCCAATTATTACTTAGCCCCTTCAGGACCAGCAAAAGGAGAAAGAAGCATTTCCCCAGGCCCACACGTTCTGAGAGTATACGCACGCACGGAACCAGGCGAATTTCCCCGGTTAAGCCTAATTTCATTTAAAAATTCACATAAAATCTAATAAAATACTCTAAAATTTGCAATTTACTATCATTGATAATATCTGAATATATAGCACAAAAATTTTCGCTGTATTTAAAAGAAAACAATTGCGAATTTTACAGAAAATGTTTTCATTTTAATAAAAAAAGTACGTTTTTCTCTCCATGATAAAAAAAATGTAAAACTTACAAAATACTATCCAGCGAACCTCAAACGATAAATTTACTCTTAAAGAAACTTGTTTTGGCTGAACTGATACAAATATTTTAAATAACATCTAATATGTGATTTTTATTTAATTAATCCTTATATTGCTCATAGCGTTTTTATAATCACAATAGTATTATGTGTCCTGTTGTTATGGTTATGTATCAACTTTGGTTGCGATAGCAACGAAAAAGAATCGTTTGTTTCGATGGAAAGAAACGTTAGAAAAATTTAATTTTCTTTTAGTTATAACTAAAGAGTGTAAGTGCACTTTCTCACCTAAAAGGCAATTAAAAATATTTTAGAAACAACTACCTGCGTACTTAAATAAAATTACCTATAAGAATTTATCAATTTCAAAGTAAATAAAAATGAACTATTTTCATAAAAGAAAACCTAACGACGTTTAACATTGATTTCCAATTATTACTTAAAGGTCTCATCGCTAGAAAATAGTGAAAATGTAATGAAACAATTTGAATTAAGAATGGAACGGTAGAAAAATAAAAATACCTTGCGACTCGAGAAACTGTTATTCTTCGATTTCAATATAAATATTACGCAATATAAATATTATTCATTTAAATATTATTGTATATATTATACGCAGGATAAATGAAGTTATTTACAGTTTTGAATAAACCTTAATTTAAGGGTGTAAGTGCACTTTTTTACCTGAAACGTAATTAAAAATATTTATTTTTGAAACAACTATACCTACGCAACCATCTTCGCATAATGTTACGGCGTTTGTCGGCATGGATGCCAGAGGGGAGTGAAGAGAAGTGGTATATAAAACCAGTGAAATTAGACCTACGCGATTTCATTTCAGCTTTTCTCTAAGGCAGTTCCGGGATTTGAACCAATCACTGACTTTCTTCAGGGAAATGACTCAGAGTTTTTATTTGAACAATTTCCGTGATTTCATCATTTCCCTGCATCTTATACAGGTTGCAAAACCCTTTTAATTTGCGCAATTTACACTTCAACACTAACCACCTTACATTCATAACTTTGGATTCCGCTATCGTGAGACACTTTGATGAAATTTTGTTCAGACATTTTCAACATGACAGTGCGAGAGCATTTGTTACTCAGAAATTCATTTTTTCGGCAATGGGTTAAATTCTAGACGGTCACATGCTACATACAATCACGTGTTATCCACTGAATTCTAAACAAGCTGACATTAGACATGGACTTGTTGCTCAACTTGTGCAATAAGTAAATTTTGTAAAGTCTCTTTCAAATTTTAAAATTCTTCAAAAAATATTTATCTATATACAAAATTAAAAAAAAAATTTATATATATCGTAATCACTCTAACCTAAGCTACAATTTATTCAAATCCGCATCCCAAACTCTTATCAACTTTTTTTTGAAAAAGGAAAAATACTGTGTTTTATCGAACCAACCAAATTTACGAAATTTAAATAAATTTAAAAGGATAACTAATAAAAGAAGTAAATGATTAGTTATTTTACGAATATTTTAAACTTTTAAATACATACACAAACCTGTAACTGCTCTAATTGTCTAATCCTCATTAGTCAGGCAGTATATCTCAAGCATGTAAATTCCCAATTTCGTCGAACCTCTCAAATAGACTTTTTGCCAGATACGGAACTGACGGTTCCTAGAAACTCATATCGCAGCAGAAATTTTCGTAGATTCCGTATTGTCCCATCCAACAAATGGCCGCGGTAGCCGAGTGGTATAGGTATCGGATCGTGGCTTGCCTTGTCACGAGTTCGAGCCCAGTACCACTAAAGACCCGCCGTGTAGGGCAGCGATGCACGTTAAATCTGTCAAGAGCTTAAACGTCCTCCCGTTGGTGTGGTGTGGTAGTTAGGAGAGGGGGTGCCAGCTCAGGTGTAGTCCACGTCACTTGACCATGGTTCAAAATTACGTGGTCCGTCGCCAAAAGCCCTCGTGTAGCTGAACAGTGCGACACTAATATTCAATCAATCAATCAACCTATACCGTAATGCTAAAAGAGCTGCCGCTCCACATGTTGAAAGGGAAAACTAATCATTTATGAATTATCTTGAAATTTTAAAAACACTACATCATAAACAAATGCTTGAGCTACAATGTCACAAATTTTTATAAAAATTAAAGCATTTTTTCTGTTCGGAAATGTGCTTCGCGTTAAGTTAACGCTCTCGAACATATGGCGAGTGAGTGACTGAATATTAACGTCGCACTGTTCAGCTACACGAGGGCTTTTGGCGACGGACCACGTAATTTTGAACCATGGTCAAGTGACGTGGACGACACCTGAGCTGGCACCCCTCTCTAACCTACACCACACCACGGGAGGACGTTTAAGCTCTCGACAGATTTAACGTGCATCGCTGCCCTACACGGCGGGTCTTTAGTGGTACAGGGCTCGAACTCATGATATGGCTGCCATGATCCGATGCCTTAACCACTAGGCTACCGCAGCCCTCGAACATATGGCGAAAACAGGCTTATAAGAATTTAAAAATTTGAAGCTATTTGTAATTTGTTAAGTTAATTTATTGCATATCTAATACTACAATGGATAGCGCTATATCTTTTGAAAATGAAAATGGTTTTCGTTCAAATTAATTTAATGTTTCCAAAGAATAAAATTGATTCTTTGATATAAAACAAAGAAATCTTGGCTTGAAGAGAACTTCGTGAGAGAAGACAATATAAAAGGAGACTAATATGAAAATTAAAACAAAACAAAACTCTTTGGTCAGCTAAATTGGTCCTTGTTGCGTGATGGAGAAATCAAAAATTGAGGGAGCACTTCAGATGGATTCAGCACTAAAAAGTTTGTCTGCTGAATAGCTCTAATTCAAGATTAAGGAACAATATAACAAAATTGTTTTTTCGCTTTTTCATCTTTATCCGAACTGCAGATGGTAAGAGCTTCAATTCCAAACATTACAGAAAACACATATATAGTACATCTAATTCTTTTTGGCATAACTTGAGTTAAACTTAAAGTTAGATTTCAGTCGGAAATACCAAATTATTGTAAAAGTTTACCTGCGAATGCAATGTTCAAAACTCTAAGCAACATTTCGATTATATAAAAAAACTATTTATAAGGGTGTATGTAAATTACACATAAGGTTTTTTTAAAAAAAGTTTTTTATAACAATTTACAAGTAAAATTTTAACCGGAAAATCTAATCATATTTTTAAAATGTTTGGACAATGTCTTTTTGAAAAATTAAGTTGGCATTTTGATTTTTATTAAAGATATAGTCTTAAAATATATAGTCAGTCACAAAAGTTTACATACACCCCCCAATACACACAGATCTAGCACGATACTTATATTTTCGAAAATACAACTTTATTTTCGTAATTATCTTAGATAATAATTCATATCTAATAAAGAAAATTATGAACATATTCATTAAAATATATCAAAAATAAACAAAATATGAAATTATATAGTCACGAAAGTCTACATACAGGGACAGAACAACACAATTTGTAATAATTAATAAGCAAAAATGTAATGTTAATATTTGTAGGACACATCCCTTTGCAGAGCAATAACTGCCTGCATTCGGTTTGGCATTGACATAACAAGATTCTTCGTCGTCTCAGGTGAAATTTGGGCCCAGGCATGTTCTATGACCTTCCTCAGAGTTTCCTTGCTGGATATTGCTTGTTGCCGAACTCTTCTATCAACTTCCTCTCAGAGGTGTTCGATGGGATTAAGTTCCGGCGACTGTGGTGGTGAATGCAGTTGTTTAGGCGGGCAGTAGAGTAGCCATTCCTTAACAATCTTAGCTGTGTGCTTTGGATCGTTGTCTTGTTGAAATACAAAGTTGCTCCCAAGTCCCAATTTTTGGACCGAGGGGTGTAGATTGCTTTTCAGAATCATTAAGTATCCAAATTTATTCATGTTGCCATCGATGAATACCAAATTGCCCACTCCAGTTGCCGCCATTGCGTCCCAAACCATCACACTACCTCCACCGTGTTTCACAGTTGGAGTCAAATTCTCAGGGTTCACTGTTGTGTTTTTTTTCTCCAGACTTTTCTGCGGCCATCACTTTCAAACACGTTGAATTTGCTCTCATCGGTGAATACAGCTGTTTTCCAAAAGTCAAAATCCTTGTCAACATGTGGAGAAGTAAAATCAAGTCTCTTCTGTTGGTTCACAGATGAGATGAATGGTTTTTTGCTGGAAACTCTGCCTTTGTAACCGCCTGATCGAAGAATTCTACGAACAGTTTCTGGATGTACTTCTTTCCACTTGCTGTTGCAATTTGATCCGCTAATTTTGGAGCACTAATTTTCAGATTTTTCTTCACTTTTCTTACTATGGCTCTTTCATCACGATCACTAAGCTTGTGTGGACGACCACATCGAGATTTGTTGAGCACATTTCCACGCATAACTTAATTTCTATAGATTTTTTGCGCAGTTGACCGAGGTTTTTTTACAATTTTGGCAATTTCGGAATAAGATTTCTTTTCACCTTTCAACTTTACGATCAGATTTCGAAGTTCTAAAGATGTTTCCTTTCCCTGGCTCATTTTGTTGAAGTTACAATGTTGAAAAATCGCGGAAAATGAAGATTAGAATATAGAACAACACGTGTCACCTCAAACTAGGGTGATCCTTGAAAAAAAATTTGTATGCATAATTCTTATTATCAGCCAATCGAGTGTATGCAGACTTTTGTGACGTGACAATCGCTACAAATTTCACTAAATTTCCCAGTAATTATTATTTCTGAACTTTTTTATTGTGAAAAGCATATTTTTTCGCTGAAATTAAAAGATTGATATAATTTTTCAAATTGAAACTTAATTAGTTTTAGAGATAAGCCTATTTTGATAGGTGTATGTAGACTTTTGTGTGACTGACTGTACTTTTCTTCATGCCTTCATAGTCTCTTTAATTTCCTTTTTCTAATGATGTGTTAGATAGTAAAGATTAATGCGGGTACAGAAATAATAACTGCTGTTTTGTTTCAAAGCATCTCATCATTAATTTTATTTATATATAAGCAGAAATACAAACCCAGGAAACAAATGTTACGTATCAATCACAATTTCAAAAATTTGATTTCCATTACATTTGATGCTGTCAGGCCTCGTCGAAAACGACTTGATGAAGGTTGTGGCGTAGCTATTCACCCAAAGCAAAAAATGAGGCCCTGCCTTGGTTTGGTTAACTAAAAATATATGAATATTTTAAATATACAAATCTACTTTAATATCAGCTCTTTATAGTGCTCTACAGAACACAGAAAAACAAAGCTGCATTTTATCTACATGTATGTGCATGAGGGATCGCGCAGGTTCGATTTTAATCCACTTCAGACTTCTTCCAGAACATTTGTGAAGAGCTTAGGAACTTCCAAAACCGGAAAATGAGAAGTAACGTAAAAGATAATAAAAAATTAAACAACAAACAAGATTACAAATAATAACATGGGTAATAGGGAAAAAAAACGATGTAGATAAAGTATAAGGCTTATTATATGAAGGTTAGTTTTACATAATAACAACACATTAACAATTTGGCTTAAAATCTTTTCCTATCTTTAGTTTCCGTATAAGTTTCAATAACTTGGGTTAAATCCAGGTTTGACGCGACTTCGTTTTCATTGCTAGTGGCAATAAATGAGGAGTCAAGCTTGGCCCACACAGTTTCAAAAATTAGTTTTAATTATCAAAATGATCTTTTTGCTGCTGCAGTAGTGACTGGAATCGTATAAAATAATAACGTTGCTGTAAATACTTCTGTTCGTCAATCACCAGATTGAATTGCCTCCCTGGCCGGCTCGCTCTCCGGATCTTTCACCGATAAAATACATGTGATCCATGGTTGCTCAGTGATTGACCCAGATTACACACCCAGCAGCCACACCAGATCAACTTTGGCAACGTGTGAAGCTGCTTGGTCTGCTATACCCCAAGAACACATCCAAAGTCCCTTTGAATCAATGCCGAGGCGTGTGGCAGCGGTGATCTCCAACAATGGCTGCTACTCTGGCTACTGATTCTGGCAGGAACCACACTTCACAGAAGTCTATAAATGTAATCATTTGATACTTGGTCAACATGATATCTACAGAATAAATTTTTTTGTGCTCTCTTGTCTTTCTTGGTGTTGCATTTACGGTGGCCAGCAGTGTATATTAATGCAAGTATTGTAAATGTGCAGATACTAAAACGCTTGAAGATTCAGATAAATGATGTATAACTACGATGTTGAAAAAAAGTTGTTCTTAATTATTAAATACCTTGTGAAAACGGCACTGATTGTATTGTAATATTTTGGAGAAATGTTTTAAAAAAATCTAAAGATTGAAATGAATTAGAGAAAACCTTTTTGTAGTTATATTTATGTGCCTGAAAAATAATTTCTGTAAGACGGGAAAGCTGGAGTATTCTTAAAAAAAATTTTTACTTTTAATTTATATTATTTAAAACACACGCGCGAACATGTCAGGAAAATTAAAATATACTACATATTTAAACTTAGTTGTATAAGTAATTCTATAATTCCTTTAGATGAGAAGGTGAAATTGTCAAATCAACCACTTCTCCTCCAAATTTTGAAAAATTGCCAATTTGGCGCTTTTTATTGTGTTGTGTTTTGGTCTAGCAACCCCACGATTTAGCAATTTTGACCCTTTATCAATTTGGCGAGGAAATACTTGCCGGGATAAGCGGCCGACACGACAATCCAACCAATGCGAATTGTATATGCACCGAATTATAAATAAAGCCTTCAAGTTTTGAAGAAATTTTCTTTTATTTCCCTTGTAAAAAGGCAAATTTTTTTAAATTTGGAAAATGTTTTAAAATTTTTAAAAATTGAAAAATTAAGGAAATTTTTTGTATTTTTTTATGGCCAAAAAAACAAAGGGGTATTTCTTAAAAATTTTTTTTTTAAAAAATTTTTTAAAACAACCCAAAACTTCGGGAAAATTTTAAAATTACTCCATTTTTAAATTTATTTAAAGTAATTTAAACCAAATAAAGGTAAAATTGTTTAACCCCTTTTAAATTTTAAAATTAGAATTTTGGGGTTTAAAATTTTTTTTTAAAAATTTAAATTTTTAAATTTAAAATAATTTAAAAAAATTTGGGAAAGGGGACCAAATTTTGGAAAATTTTTTAATGCACCAATTTTTTAAAAATGTTTCCCTTTTTTAAAAAATTTTTTTCTTTAAAGGAACTTAACTAAAAAATTTTTTTTTTTAAAAAGTTTAATTAAATTTTTTTTATATAATTTTTACTTAAATGGAAAATTCCAAGGGGCTTTTCGTTGAAAATTTTAAATTTTAACTTTTAAAAACTTAATTTCTAAATTTTCCCCGTTTGGTTTTAAAAGATTGGTTTTAAAATTTTAAAAAATTAAATTTTGTTTCCTTTTCATGTATAAATTTTTGTAAAAATTTTTAAAAAAATTTAAAATAAGAAAAGGGGGTTTTTGTCGACCTTTTTTTTAATGTTTTTAAATTTTTAGGGTTTTTTTAAAAAATTTTATTTTCGTTCAAGGTTTTAATAAATTTCCTTTTTAAAAAAAAATGGGGGCAATTTTTACAAAAACTGTTTCCCTTTTTTCGGGAAAATAAATTTTAAATTTGTTTTGGTTTAAGATTTTTCAAAATCGGGTTTAAATTTTTTAAAACTTCCCAAAAAACCCGGGAAATAGGTGTATAAAAATGTTATTTAAATCAAAAGGAACAAAACCCTTTTCTGGCCCCAGAAGACCTTGAACTTTTTTAAAAACGTTTTTTTCGTTGAAATTTAAATTTTTAAAAAAAAGAGGAAATTTTTTCCTTGGGGAAAATTTTTAAAAACGGGTTTTTAAAAATTTTTATTTTTTTTTTCCTTTTTAAAAAGAACCGGGAAAATTTTTAAAATGTTTATTTCCTAAGAAAATTGAAATGTTTTTAAAACCAAAAAAAATAACATTTCCATGCAAAATTTTTTCAAAAATATAGAAAAAAAAAAAAAACTCAATTTTTAAAAGTAAAATTTTAAAAATGGATAAGGTACTTAAGTACTCTCGCAACAATGCCAACGTTTAATATAACTCGCCAAATTAGCAACCCTGATTTCGCATGTATTGTACGCGCTGAATTGGTAATCATGGGCTTCCTTTTATATAATGTCGCCAATACGGTTACGATAATACGTAAGTACCGTGATACTTGCCTAAATTAAATGATTTGAAAGTGCTACTAGAATATTTAAAGAAAAATTTATTAAAGGTATTATAGTGCTTGATTTGTGCCATGCTGTAAATGAAATTTATATGTTTTGTGGGCGCTTATGTAACTAGTGTAATTTTATCTCTCTTTCTGTCTCTCAGATAGTACAATAAAAAAAACGGGGTTAAATACTACTGTAACCAATCTTTTGGCGAAAAACTTTCCAAATCGTGCCAAAATGGCACAAAGGCGCTTATTTCACAGTCGAGACCAAGAAAAATAAAGGAAATATGGAATTTTGTCTGAAGAAGAAAAAAAAAATAAAAAAATTTTTTGGACTCAAGAAAAAATTTTATAAAAAAATTTTTTTCCAAAATATGGGAAATTTAAAGGATTTTTAAAGGGGGGGTTTAAATTTCATTTTCCAAAGGGAACGAAACTGGAAGTTTTTAAATCTTGTTGAACTATTCAATGAAAAATTTAACTCTTGAAAAATAGGAAACTAAGAACATTCTGAAAAGAAGAAATCCATGTTCGAAGGAAAAATAGAACTACTAAGAAAAATACTTAAAGAACATATTTCTGTAAAATTAATTTTTAAAAAAAGAAAAATTTTAAAAAAAAATTTTTTTTTGGTTTTTTTTTTTTCATCCCCTTTTCCCCCCTTTTTAAAATTTTTTAAAAAAAATTTTTTTTTTTTTTTTTGGGTACCCTTTTTGGGGAAAAATTTTTTTTAAAAAAATTTTTTTTTTTAAAAAAAAAAAAATTTTTAAAAACCCCCCGGGCCGGGGGGGAAACCCCCCCCCCCAAAAACCCCCAGGCCGGGGGGGGAAAATTTTTTTAAAAAGAAGATTCACAACTAAGCCCTTTTTTTTTTTTGGGGGGAAAAGGGGTTTTTTTTTTTGGGGGGAAAAAAAACCCCCAAAAAAAAAAAAAAAATTCCCCCAACCAAACCCACCCCCTTTTTAAAAAAAAGGTTTTTTTCCCCTTTTTAAAGGGGAAAAAAAAATTTTTTTTTTAAACGGGCCCCCAAATTTTCCCCTTAAACCCAAAAAAAAAAAGGGGTTTTAAAATTTTTTTTTTTTTTTTTGGAAGGAAAAACCTTTTGGGGGTTGGGGTTTTGCCTTATTTGGGGGGGGGGGCCCCCTTTTTTAAAAATTTTTTTTTTCCGGGAAAAATTTTTTTTTTTTTTTTGGGGGGGGAAATTTTTTTTTTTTTTTTTTTCCCCCAAAAAAAATTTTTTAAAAATTAAATTTTTTCCCCCAAAAAAATTCGAACCCCCAAACCAAAAAACCCCCCCCCCCCAAAAAACCCGGGAAATTTTCCTTTTGGGGGCCCCCCCCCCCAAAAAACCCCCCCCCCGGGCCCCCTTTCCCCCCCGGGGCCCCCCCCGGAAAAAAAAATTTTTTTTTAATTTTAAAAAAAAAAAATTTTTTTTGGGGGGCCTTTTCCCCCCAAAAAAAAAAAAAGGTTCCCCCCCAAAAAAACCCCCCTTTTTTAAACCCCCCCCCCAAAAAATTTTGCCTTAAAAATTTTTTTTCCCCCCCCCCCCGGGGGGGGGGGGTTTTTTTTACCGGGGGGGGGGGGAAATTTTGGGGGGGAAAAAGGGGGTTTTTTTTGGGCCCCCTTTTCCCCCCCGGGGGGGAAAAAAAAATTTTCCCCAAAAATTTTTTCCCCCTTTTTTTTAAAATTTTTTTAGAAAACCCCCTTTTTTTTATTGGTTTTTTTTTTAAAAAAATTTTTTAATTTTTAAAAAAAAAGGGGGTTTTTTTTTTTTGGGGTTTTTCCCCCCCGGGGGGCCCCAAACCCTTAACCCCCAAAAAAAAAAAGGGGGGTTTTTTTTTTGGTTTTTTTTCCCCCAAAATTAAAAAAATTTGGAAAAAAAATTTTTTTTTTGGGGGCCCCTTGGGCCTTTTTAAAAAAAAAAAAAGGGGGGGATTTCCCCTTTTTTAAAAAAACCCCCGGGTTTTTTGGGGAAAAAAAAAATTTTTTTTGGCCCCCCCAAAAAATTTTTTTTTTTTTTTTCCCAAAAATTTTTTTAAAAAAATTTTTTCCCATCTTTGGGGGAAAACCAAAAACCTTTTTTTTTTGGGGGGGGGTAAATTTTTTTTTTTTTTTTTTAAAAGGGTTTTTTTTAAAAAAAAATTAAAAAAAAAAAATTTTTTTTTATTTTTTTTATTTTTTTTTTAAAAAAAATTTTTTTTTTTTTTTTTTAAAAAAAACAAGGGGGAAAAAGAAAAAAAAAGGGGGGCCAAAAAATTTTTTTTTTGGGGTTTTTTTTTTTGTTTTTTTTTAAAAAAAACCCCCCAAAAAAACCCCCAAAAACCCCTTTTTGGGGCGGGTCCCAAAAAAAGGGGGGGGGGGCCCCCTTTTTCCCTTTCCCAACCCCCCGGGGGGGAAATTTTTTCCCCCCCCGGGGGGGGGAAAAAAGGGTTTTTTGGGGGAAATGGCAAGGGTTGTGAGCCAGTTTTGCTGTTTCCCCCGGCTAGGGTTTTAAAGGTAACAGCGGGGTCATCGGGCTCGATCGGCAACAACAGAATTGCCGCTAACAGTTCCCCTTTGTGACATGAAGCGCGTCATCCAGCATCGTATTGATAATGCCTGGCAGGAATCATGGAATTTGCAGACTAGTAACAAACTGCATTGTGTGAAGTCTGTCATTGGAGCTCTGCTTATAATGCCGATGCGAAGAACCGATGTTAAGCTGACTCGGCTTCGCATTGGTCATACTCGTTTCACGCACAGGCATTTTTTATTGGGTGAGAATGCCCCAGAAAGTCCTTCATGTAAAGGCCCGTATTCGGTCCATCACATTTGAATAGATTGTCCAGTTTTTAATCATCATCGCATCATTTTTTTTCATACATCAATTTTATCTTTATCTGATTTGGTTGGGGAAAATCCCTATCCAAATCTCTTTGCATTCCTACGTGCAATCGGTATATGTTACACCAATTATAATTTTTTATAGAATTCATTTTATAAAATCTGTTCTTTTTATAAATGAATTACTTTATTTACTTTGCGAAAATCAGGAAAACTTGAACATATTATTATTATTATTTATTTATTATTATTATTATTTTTATTTTTTATATTAAATTATTTTTCCTATTGAAATTCTATTAAAACATTTTGAGCAAAATCTGATTTTATCAAATTATTTACGATTTAGAACCAGTTTTCAAAGTTTTATTACTTTTTGAATCATTGTTTGGCGCAGCTTAGCCTAATTTGGCTCTTGTACCATAAAATCAAACAATCAATAAATCAGTCAGCCTGCCAACCTGCATGTTTGCCGTGTGCGGCGTCCCATAAGGCTGAAAATGGTGCGCTGGAGATACTTTTTGCGTTCTCTTTGGCTCATGATTCTCTGTAGACGGGTGGCAGGATTGAGCCCGCTCCTGTCAATCGGCAGGTGATTGCATCTGATTGTTTCTAATTGGGTTCACTTAGAATTCCAAAGACAGTTGCTTTAGGGTTAGTGTTGCAGATAGGGGTACCGTGGTGTAACTGCCTTGGAGCTTGGCCTGTAATGACGATGCGAAGAACCGATGTCAAGCTGACACGGCTTCACATTGGTCATACTCGTTAGAAGCACATGCATATTTTATTCGGTGAGAACGCTCCAGAATGTCCTTCATGCAAAGTCTCGTACTCTGTATATCATATTTTAATAGACTGTCCCCCTCAGGGGGCTCATCTTTAGATGAGTACGGGTGTCACGACCCCAAGCCGTGCGTGATGCTTGACAGATGACCGGAGGGCTGCTTCATCTTGTTGAGCTCCATGGTGGGTGGAGGCGTACTGAGATGAACATACAAAAAACTCATGAAACCCAAAATTAACTCTCCCTCTGAGGAGCATCATATGAATAATCCTGAATCCGCACGATATTTTATAATGAAAACGAAAGAAACTCTTAAAAATGTATCTCCATTTCTTATTGAAAGGCTGTAAGTAGCTCTATGGGAACTTTTAAATCGATACAAAATATGTGCTCCTAGGACTTGTTCCTCAAAGTTTCTTCTTCGAAGCAGGAGACAATCCTTGCTCTAACCAACACAAATTAGCTCACCTAGATGTAACCATTGTTCCACATGGCAGTCTCAATTTTTCGTGTGGGGTGATATCTACAGCGGATTTCCTGAATGTGCCCTCCGAAGAGATATTAGAAAATTTGCGAGCCCAGAAAGTATGTGGAGTCCGGCGTATTACAATACGTAGAAATGGACAGGTGATTAATACAAAGCACCTCATCCTGACATTTTCAACGCCCGACCTCTTACAGTCGGTAAAAGCTGCATATATTCACTGCCCAGTCCGACAATATATACCCAACCCTTTGTGCTACCTCCAATGCCAGTGATATGGCCACTCGAAAAATGTATGTCGGGGTCAGCCTACCTGCCCTCGTTGTGGGGAAATAGGCCACGACAGTAATGATTGCATCGAGAAGGAGCAATGCGTGAATTGTAAGGGTGAGCATCCATCTTAGTCACGCTCCTGTTCTCAATGGTTAAAGGAGAAGGAAATAACAGCCATAAAAATAAAAAACAAAATTTCATATCCAGAGGCTCGGTGTTGTTTCTTCACGCACACCAGTCTCTGGAGTAAGTTACGCAAATACTGTAAAAAACTGTTAAAAGTAGTTCGACACAGACTCAAAAAAATGAAATTAAAAAATGTTCTGAATCTCCCACTAAAACGAAAGGAATTGCAAAACCTGGCAATTCCCCATCCCAAAATAAAAATAAGGGAATTGTAAGGACAGCTAGCAATTCCCCCAAAACCAAGAGTCGAAGGGCCCGTCTTCGGGAACTGAACACCCCAAAACTCCCGAAGAAATTATCCAATCTGTCCAAAAAGTCCCATTCTATCTTAGAGCCGGATCTGATGGACTTGCATCCATCAGATGATGACGAAGCTTTAATTGACTGCCTGCCGGACCCATCGACATCTAGCTCCGAAAGAGGAGCGAGTGCACATTAATGTTCTCCTTTGTTTCTTGGAACTGCCATAGTTTGAGGACTCGTATTGATGACCTTAAATCCATCATATTCAAGTACCAGCCCGCATGCGTAGCTCTTCAGGAGACGTTTCTGAGGAGTACCATGAAGATTGGTTACAATTGTGTACGACGGGATGTAGAATGCAATGCATCACTAACCGGTGGAGTATGCCTTTTCACGTCCCATCTTTATCCCAGTATACTGGCGTTACACTTCACACATCATTACATGATGTGGCATGCTGTGTGACATGAAGCGCGTCACCCAGCATCGTATTGATAATGCCTGGCAGGAATCATGGAATTTGCAGACTAGTAAAAAACTGCATTGTCTGAAGTCTGTCATTGGAGCTTTGCTTGCAATGCCGATACGAAAACCGATGTTAATCTGACTCAGCTTCGCATTAGTCATATACATTTTGCGCTCAGGCATCTTTTATTGGGTGAAAATGCCCCAGAATGTCATTCATGTAAAGTACCGTATTTTATTAGATTTTAATAGATATTAGATCTTTTAATAGATTGTCCAGTTTTTAATCATCATCGCATCATTTTTTTTCGTACATCAGTTTTATCTTTCTCTGATTTGGTTGGGGAAAATCCCCATCCAAATCTCTTTGCATTCTTACGTGCAATCGGTATGTTACACCAATTATAATTTTTATAGAATTTATTTAATACAATCTGATCTTTTTATAAATGAATTATTTATTTACTTTGCGAAAATAATGAAAACTTGAACATTATTAATATTATTATTCATTTTTTTATTTTTTATCTTTTATATTAAATTATTTTTTCAAACTGAAATTCTATTGAAACATTTTGAGCAAAATCTAATTTTATCAAATTATTTACGTTTTAGGACCAGTTTTCAAAGTTTTTTTTTTTACTTTTTGAATCATTGTGTGGTGCAGCTTAGCATAATTCGGCTCTTGTGCCATAAAATCAAACAATCAATAAATCAAGTCATTGCTGATATTCTTACTCGTTTGGGATCATAACATTTTGTTATTCCGTTATACATTTAGATATATACTCAATCCGAAATCTTTGGGAACGGAAATGTTTCTTCCTTTATGTTCATGGCGGGTTTTAATCGACGCAAAAAGAGCCTAATTGACGGGTATCAGTCCTGGTCGTTCCAGAAGCGTCCCGGATGTTCTATAAATATTGCAAATTGATGGAAGTGTTGATCTCCAAATTTTACCGTTGATTGTGTCCGTCCATTGAGCAGGTGTTCTTTTAACAATACTGGTTACTAACGACTGCCCATTCTCTTCTTCCAGCCTCTTTTTCCACACTTGGTGTATGATGGTCTAGGGTAAATACTTTTGGAGACAATTGGAGGAAAATTTGTCTTGAAATAAGGATGGTAAGGTGACCTTGTTGTATGCCCACCTTATGCAGCAAATGGGGTCAAATCTTGATGGATAAACAAGAAAGATTTACTGTAAACAAAAGATAACAATGGTAGCCGGATAAATAACCTTGTCATCTGCTGTCTATTTTTCTATTAAAACATATAACAAAAAATCTACGAATATTTTTTTTTCGAAAGTTTTTTCTTAATGGACTTGAATTTATACACGTTATGTATTTAAATGGTTTTCGGTTATTTTTCTGTTGGATATAGCGGTTGAATTGGGATGCAATATGAGTGTAGAAATTGGATGGTGTTGAATCTGAGGGAACTATGAAGTCTGGAGATATCGGATTACCATTGGGTGGTTGGGTTAAAGGGAGCAGGTATGTACTATTGCAAAGGGTTTGATCAGTTTCATCCTCTTCTACTATTGTTGGAAGGGTTGGATAGAATTTGATTTTATTGCGAAGTTTAAGATGTTTCTTGCGGTGATGCTGTACAATTCGTTGCTTCATCTTTAAGCTTTAGAATTAATGTGTTCAGTTGCAAATTTGAAGTGGAAGTTTGAGTTTCGATTCATATTTCGTTTTTCGTTTAATTTTTGTTATACGATTAGGATTATTGTTAAGTTGAGAGAGAGAGAGAGAGAGAGAGAAAGAGTCGAAAGGTAGATTATTTTCGATTATTTTTAATAAAACCTTTTCTTTATTTTTAGATATACGAATTGATTTTTTTTATTTGGTGTTATTTCTGATGTATTTTTAGGGAATATCAAAATCTTATATTAAAATTAGAGATATTTGATTAATTCCATTGAAAGTTTTAAACTTTTCTTTGTTTCTTACGGACCTTTTTAAATTATTTTTTTGAAGAATTTTATTATTGTGTTATAAAGATTTAAATCAATTTTGACGGAACAGCATAACCAATTTTCGGAAATGGCAGTCTTGAGATTTGTTTCGTTTAATTCTTTTCTTTTTTACATGAAATAATTGTTACTACGCTAAAAGTTTTAAATTTGTATTCATTCTTGTAATCTAGCTATTTTTTTGAAAAATTATTTAATGGAGAAACGATATGAAACGAATTTTTTATGTCTAGAAAAAGATAAGGAACAGAAGTGTATATTAAATATGAGGTTTCTCACACAGCGCTTAAAAATAATTTAAAGACCATTTTCTCTTCAAGATAAAATAATTTTAATCTTCAGTTATCAGCTTTTAAAGGGGAGGTTCTATTTATATATTCACTCTTGATTAATTAATCTTTAATCTAAATTCATTGAATTTTTTTTGACAATTTTAATATAAATAATGATTTATTTTAATTATTTGATTATGATGAATTTATTTTCTTTTTAAATTTTTGCGATTAAACACACACACAAGTATGTATGTCATTAAAACGTGAATATTTTGAATATTTTATACATTATTAAATAAAAATTGCAAAATCTAGAGCTAAAAAATTCGTAGATATCAATTCAAATCTCCATCCCTAAAAGAGGATTTTTAGTTTTTTCTTATGTTAGATTATATCCATTCGATGGCATACACATAATGAATTTTTCAAATTATTTTAATTAAGGAGCACAATAAGAATTAAGAGAGCTCTAACTCTTTCTGTAAAGATCAGTCGAGATCAGGTGGCATAAGAAACAACAACGTTCTCCCTGATTATTTAATCGAGTAAATACCACAAATGCTGTATTGTGCTTAGGTCTGGGGACTAGGATGGCTTATACAGAATTGGTTTGGGACATGTCACAACAACCATGGCTTCAAAATGATTTCACAATGTGAGCCCATTTGCTTGGTACCTTTGTGCCGTTGAAAGTAAAAATTATAAATCACCGCAAGTTTCTCGGCATATGCCCTGATATTTTACTTTAATAAGTTCATGTAACCAATTTTGTACATTGTTGATTCATTAAATTTCAAATTATCCGCCGAAAGGCTTCCAATATACCCCCAAACATTCTGCCTCCGCCTCCATGTTTGATAGTTGAAAAAGGATTATCTTTTTCAAGATCTGTCCAGGAATTTTTGCAGGCATATTTTTGTTCTTTTTGATGCCAAATTACAAAAATTACTTTCAATTGAATATATTACATTTTTTCAATAATTGTGTCCTCTTTAGATGTCTTTTGGCAAAGATCATTCTCTTAGCTCAGTTCACTAGAGAGAGGAATGGTTTCTTGAGTGCAACTCGGCCACGATAGTCATTGTTTTTCAGTTCTCATCAAATTTTGGTTAATGTCACACTTTTTTGCAATATCTCAAAAACACCTTTAGTTCTTTGCAAAGCTTGTAGTCTTAGAATTTTTTTTATAGAGCGTATTAATAAGCAAGATTATCGAGGTGACACTGTAGACACTCGGGTTGATCTTGTCTTGGACATTAAAATTTTAGTTGATTTGTAGTTTATGAACACTTTTTGAATCAATGAATGTCTCTTATTAACAATTTCAACAATTCCTTTAAAAGTTTCCCACTTTTCCGAAGATCTATGATGATTTTCCTTTCAATAATATATCGATCTCTATTCTGTTGCCTGCCATGGGACCACAAAAGCTTTCAAATCTCCATCCCTAAGTAAATCGTAAAAGAATCTTATAATTACTTAAAAACACGATTTAGTACATTTATTTTACAATAAATGTCTTTAAAAGCTCTATTTTGTAAGTCTACGCAGACTTTTGGCGCAGATGGTTGGTGATTATTTGGTGGTCATTCTTGTTTTTTTCAATTCCTACTATTAGCTCACTCTCTCTCTATATATATTGTTACGAATTTTGTGTAAATAGTGTAAATAATTTGTATTTGGTTGTTTAATGCATTCATATTACTCTATGTTATATTTATTTCATGTTAAAATTGTACTATTCACAAGCAATGCCGTCCCTTGCGTTATAATGGCGATTCAATGAGAACATGGCGAAATATTGACGGTAGAGCCAAGTTGGCATCATTTTGGCGACCATTTTGGAGAGTTCGGAACCATCTGGATTCTTCTAGAATGTAGTGGATCTCTCCATTAACGTTACGCTCGATGACACGAGCGGTTATATTTCTGGAAGTTTCTGCAGCGCCTATAAATAGGAGTGCCAGCCGCAACCGGTCAGTCCGATTTTAACCAGCGAAGAGTGAGGATTGTTTTGATTAGCGATTAGCTCGGCTGTGCTTGTGAATAATCTTTTACATGCGTGTATTTTTAAGCACTGGCAATTGTGTTTGAGTGCTTTTGAAGGTGTGAAGACTTTCAGAGATTAACTCTGTGAACATTGCTGCTGAATCCTCTGTTTAAAGTATTGGATTTTTGGTAATAAATTCGCATCGCTCATAAAGAACTGTTTATTTTCTTTGTGATTGTTTTGCATAAAATCCACGAACCCGGATCTACGTAACAGTTTGGCGTCAGAAGCTGGGATTTTATGCCAATAACACGAGCAGTGGATGAACAACTGAAGGCTCTGTTGGAAGCCATCAATGCTTTGAGAAACAGCCAAGAAGAGGCTAAAAATGAGTTAAAGGAGAGAATGGAGAAAAGCCAACAAGAAATGCAGAAAGGTCTGGATGATACTAAGAATGAGTTAAAGGAGAGAATGGAGAAAGACCAAGAAGAGACCAAGCAAGAAATGCAGAAAGGTCAAGAAGATATGCAGAAAGGCCAAGAGAGAATGCAAAAATGTCAGGAAGATCTCAAGAATGTTCTAGAAAAGAAAATCGATAATGTTGAAGAGAAAATCCATAGTGTGAAAGAGAAAATAGGATTGAAAGTTGAAGAAAAGATTGCAGTAGTTGAAGAAAAGATAGAGAAGAAAGTAGGGGAAGAGAAATGGAAAGAATTAAAGTGCAAGTTGAAGAAAGAATTAAAAAGCAAGTTGAAGAAAGAATTGAAGGAGTAGCTGAAAATTTTAGCCTTATATCACAGCGAATGGAAGATCTTGAGAAGAAATTTCTAGCTTGCGGTATGACCAAACGAAAAATATCTGTCGGAGCCAGCCTACCTGCCCTCGTTGCTGGGAATCGGGCCACGACAGTTCGGATTGTACTAAGAAGGAGCATTGTTTAAATTGTAAAGGTGAACATCCGGCATATTTACGCTCCTGTCTGACATGGATTACACCCCTCAGGGGGCTCACCTCCTTTAGGTGAGTACAGGTGTCACAATCCCGAGGTACCCTAGTGATCTTTCCCCCCTTCTCTCCCCCCTTTTTTTCTTTAGATATTTGTTCCCTCAGGTGGCTCATCTTCTTTAGATGAGTACGGGTGTCACGACCCCGAGGTGCCCTAGTGATCTTTCCACCCCGCCTCTCTTTTCTATCCCCTTCTTCCCTCCCTTTCTTTCCCGTCTAGACCACAGACCACTAGTTCAAGATGTATAAAGTATAAATTTTTTCTACTGAGAAAATTTACAATTATTTATTAACATATTTTGGTTTGCATTCTCTGTCTTGCATGAATTTAGTTTCCTTTTCATATATTTCTTTCAATATTTTGATCATGTTGCTTTATTTGTTTTCAATTAACGTTGTTTAGCCAACCCGCATGTTTGCCGTGTGCGGCGTCCCGTAAGGAGGAAAATGGTGTCCTGTTAATACCTTTGGCCCACGCTTCGCTGTAGACGGGAGGCAGGAGTGAGTCCGCTCCTGTCAATCGGCTGGTGATACCTCTCTTCGGTGTCCCCGAAGAGATATTGCTGTAGGGTTAATGCTGCAGATAAGGGGTGGCGGGTTTACCCGTTGGATCCTCATCCTGATGCTGCAGCACTATATTCTGGGTGTACTCTAGGTAAGCGCCGTGCCTGGTTTTATCAGATGACCGGCACACTGCCTCCCTTGTTGGACTCCGTGGTGGGTGGAGGCACGCCAGAATGAAGTTTTGTTACACGCTTATGGATCCAATGCTGCTGTGCCCGGGTAAAGGCCTTGTATTACCTACTCTCCTCTCAACATTGACAAAGTGTCAATGACTGCCAGAGAGAGAGAGTTTTATTTCTTTCACTTGTGAAAACAATGATATTTCGAAGAAATCGCCCTTTGAAATATAGAAAGCTCTCGTAGGAATAGGTGGTGAACCGAAATCAGTAAAACGATTGCATTCCGGGGATCTACTTATTGAACCAAACTCTGCTCTTCAAACTAAATCCTTTCTTCTTGCTAAATCTTTTTTAAATAGTCCTCTAACGATAAGTCCGCACAAAACCCTGAATTCCTACCGTGGTGTTACTTCCGAACCTGACCTGTTGACCTCCCCTGATGCAGAAATTTTGGATGGATTCTTTGATCAGGGTGTTATTCAGGTCAGAAGAATACCAATAAAGAAAGACACGACAGTTATACCAACCAAACATATAATTTTAACATTCAGTAGCCCTAATCTACCCAAAACTATTAAAGCTAGATATTTGAACTGTAAAATCCGTCCATACATTCCAAATCCTCTACGCTGTTTTAAGTGCCAGAGGTTCGGATACTTACAAACTTTCTGCCGCGGACAACTGACTTGCTCTAGATGTGCGTCTGCTGGACATGCTTCCACAGATTGCATTCTAGAGCCAAAATGTATAAACTTCTCACAACCTCATCGATCAGATTCCAAACTGTGCCCTAAATGGAAAATAGAGAAACAAGTAAAGGAAATAAAAATATTTCTCATTCAGAAGTACGTAAATTAATAGTCCCACAGTTATCTCAAACATACGCTCAAGCTGCCAAATCCTCTACTTTAAATAATTCTACCCAAACAGATGAAAATGTAACAAAAATAAAATGTCCACCTTTAAAATTACTTGAACCACTTTCATCCAAGCCAAGACCAAATATATCAATATTTACTCCTGATGTTTCTAGATCATCACCTTCAACCCAAGCCCAACTCCTGCCATCCACCTCTTCAATAGAAGCTACTAACTCAGAGCCTCAACTACCTATTCCTACATCTAATGATGCACCTTCCACCAATGATAAGTTTACCCGTATTGAATCGTCTTCCTCAATCATACCCACTTCCTCATCCAAGTCCGTTATTCAACCACCGTCTGATTCTAATACAGTACAGGATGCCAAGGAAATATCAAAAGCTCGAGCCAGAAAAATAAAAAAAGAATTACTGAAAAAAATGAATGACGCAATAATAGAGATTAAGATGGCTCCACATAGACGAAGAAAACCAGCTAATGAGGAATATACCACGGATGAAGAAGATATGATTACTTATGACGTGGAGGAAGATGAAATTGAACCGCATCCTGATCTCGTAGAAAAAGACGGGAAACAATATTGGAAAGGATCACTACTTTTAACTCCAACTAGAAGCCGAAAATAACATTTTCCTCGATAGTACTTTTGTCATTTTACCTTATCTGACTTGGTGGAAGAAACAACATTATAATTTTTTATAGAATTTATTTAATAGAATCTGATCTTTTTATAAATGAATTATTTATTTACTTTGCGAAAATCATGAAAACTTGAACATTATTATTATTTATTATTTATTTATTTTTTTACTTTTGTTTTTTATTTTAAATTATATATATTTTTTCCAATTGAAATTCTATTAAAACATTTTGAGCAAAATCTGATTTTATCAAATTATTTACGATTTAGAACCAGTTTTCAAAGTTTTATTACTTTTTGAATCATTGTTTGGCGCAGCTTAGCCTAATTTGGCTCTTGTGTCATAAAATCAAACAATCAATCAATCTAGCTTGCAGAAATGAGAACAAAAGCACGATCGGGCCTATGTCTGCCTTTCCAGAGCCTGTGCTTGCTACTTCAGTACCTGTGACTGCCTTTACAGGTCCAGTGAAACCGTCGACCTATGACGGAAAAACGAACTGTGGGAAGTATACTATACACAATTCTCAATAATTTCTGAAGCCAATGGATGGACTGAAAGGGCGAAAGCATGTCAGCTAGCAGCATCTCTTAGAGGAGAAGTTTCTGAAGTACTGCAAACTCTTCCCGACACAAAGCGACTGAATTTGAACTCCCTGTATAATGTTCTGGATCTTCGGTTCGGCTAGAAATACTCCAAAGACTACGCCCGTCTGCAGATGAAAACAAGACTCCAGAAAATCGGAGAAAGCTTGCAGGAGTATGCCTCCGAAGTAGAAAGGCTCGCCAACTTGGTTTTATCCGACCACCCAGCAACTGTGTGAGAAGTAATCTCTTTGCAGTTTTTCGTAGACCGCCTGAAGGAGGAGGAAATTCAGAAGGCTGTAAGAATGGCAGATGTCCAAGATCTTAAATCTGCACTGTTATATGCCCTAAATTCGGAGGCCGCCACTCAAGCCAGTCGCTAAGACCGCCATTCCATCCAAGGAGCTAGGGTGACTGCAGATGAGCCGTGTGAATCTCGATTGATAGAAGAGATGGAGAAATTGAAAAAGGAAATGCAAACCATAAAGGCTGGAATTTCGAACCAAGAGAAGCGCAACTTCAAGTGCTGGGGATGCAGTGGAACTGGACACTTGAGAAGAAACTGTCCCCGATCAAAGAATGATGAGAACACCGTCTCTTCTTCCAAACAGGAAAACTAATATATGGCCATCTCGCGGGGAGGAGGTTGCCAGATAATGAAAAGCCCCATCACAAAATTCTTCAGATTACGGCAGTAAATGGTGGCGACAAGGGACTTTACGTAATAGGACAAATTAATAACATCTTGTGCCGTATGGTTGTTGATACTGGAGACAATGTGTCTATAATCAGAGAAGATTTGGCTCGAAACTCAAAAATTAAAATTATATGGACGCCGCTCTGAGTTTCCTTGCAAACGGTGACAGGTGACAAGATTCAGGTGCATGGGAAAAACTGACATTACTCAAAGGTTTGGAAATATTGACTATCACCATACGGCATATATAGCAGATATTACCGATCCCTGTATTCTTAGACTGGATTTTCTGAAGAAAAATAACTTTAAATAGGACTTTGAAAATAGCAATTTGCATTCAAAATTTGAAGACATCAATCACTCTTTTTAGCTTACAAACTCAATTCGAATCCAACCAGAAAATTATCGCGAAAACCGGCATCTCATTATCACCAAGAACTGAATATATAATACCCGGTTTAGTAGCAGGAAATAGAAAATTCCAATTCGGCCTAATTGATTATCCGGACCCAGACAACTCAAAAGGAGGGGTGCTGATAGCTTCGTCAGTAGTAGACCTCTCGAAGTCAGTCATCCCAGTGAGGGTGGCTAACATTTGTGATAAGACGAGGACTATCCAAAAAGGAGAGGTAATAGCAGCTTGTGCTCCTGTCACTTGTGTAGACCGAAAATGCAATAGCCAAGACCATTCTTCAGACGATATAGTCAAGAATTTATTACAAAACACTGCCTTAGACGAGAAACAGAGATGTGCTGCAAGAGAGCTGATTACAGAATTCCAAAGCCTATTTTCAAGAACATCTGAGGACTTTGGAAGAAATAGACTAACGAAACACCGAATTGATACGCGAGAGCATCCTCCTATTAAGCAGCATCCCCGACGACTACCATTTGCTAAACAGGAAGAAGTCCAAAACTCATTAAGGACATGAAAGATAATGATGTCATAGAGCCGTCGTCAAGTCCCTGGGCATCTCCCATGATCTTGGTCAAGAAGAAAGATGGTTCTACCAGATTCTGTGTGGACTATCGTCAATTGAATGACGTCACCAATAAAGACAGCTATCCTTTGCCAAGAATAGATGACACGCTTGCCGTCAATACCGGGGGGTTCTACCCGATCTCAAGAACTGGTATTGGCAGGTAGAACTCTACCCTGACGATAAATAAAAAACTGCCTTCACCACGGGACAAGGAATGTGGCAATTTAAGGTTCGGCTTGTGCAATGCACCTGCAACATTCGAGCGCCTTATCGAAACAGTCCTTGGAGGACTTTCGTAAGAGGCCTGGTTTATCATGATGACAATATCATCATGGGGCGTTCCTTAGAAGAACATCTTGAAAATATCCGACGTGTGTTACAAAAGCTGAAAGAAGCTAACCTGAAATATTAAGCCCATTCAAGTGCCACCTGTTCCGGCGTGAAGTCACCTATCTCGGGCACATTATTTTGGTGGAAGGTGTACGAAAAGACCCGGATAAGACCTCAGCTGTTAAAGACTGGAACTGCCCAACGGATGTTCACCAGCTCCGGAGATTCTTGGGCTTATGCACGTATTACCGGAAATTCGTGAAAAATTTCTAACAATCACCAGACCACTCCATAAGCTGAGCGAAGAAAAACAGAGATTTATCTGGACGAGTGATTGTAACAACGCCTTTAACAAGCTTAAGGACGCACTAACATCTGCTCCAGTCCTGGCATATCCTAACCCTAGACAATATCATCTCGCTGGAAAGAAAATTAGGAGCGCATTTGTCCGGAGGAACCATCTTGTCTCTATTTTCTTTGACATCGAGAAGGCATATGATCGTACTTGGCGCTATGGGATTTTTAGCAATCTATATGGTTACGGGCTTAGAGGCGAATTGCCTTGCTTCATACAAAAATTTTTAGCTATCCGAAAATTTAAAGTTTGTTTAGATAACACTCTATATATATATCCCCATCTTTTCTTCAAGCTGAGGGAGTACCTCAGGGGAGTATTTTGAATGTCACCCTTTTCATTTGTCATATTTCACCTATCTTATCTCAATTTCAGCCCTCTATACCGGCTTCATTATATGTGGATGATCTACAAATAAGTTGCGAAGGCTCGGACATGCGTTGGATAGAGCGGCAGTTACAAATTGCCGTTAACAAGCTTCTTAAGTGGTGCGATGGGAATGGCCACAATATATCTGCCAGTAAGAGTTGCTGCGTGCACTTCTGTCGCAAACGGGTTCTTCACCCCGACCCTGCAATATGCATCCGTGAAACACAAATTCCCATAGTTCCCGAAGTGCGATTTCTTGGAGTAATATCCTACCACCAAAACTCACCTTCCTTCCACATATTTTACATCTGCGGAAGAAGTGTGAAAAGTCCCTCAACCTCCTGAAGGTTCTAATAAAATCGCCTTAGGGTGCGGATCGGACATCTCTGCTCCGAGTATATCAATCTATTGTACTTTCCCGGATTGATTATGGTTCTGTTGTATACGGATTTGCGCGCGACTCTATGCTTAAAAAACTTAACCCAGTACATCACGCAGCATTGAGAATCTGCTCTGGTGCGTTTCGCACATCGCCAGTACAGTCTCTACGTCACTCGCAACCAACTTCCTCTGAACCTAAGTCAAAAAAGTAAGATCTTGCTTATTATTTTAAGATCTTGTCCGTGCCTTCACATCCTCTGAAAAATATGAATTTAACTATAAGCATGAAGAGAATTTATGATGCTCGGTCACATAACATACGTCCAATTATGAAAAGAACGAAGCTTCTGTTATCAGAGCTCGATTTAACTGATGTTGATATTCACCAAAGAAACATTTTGCAGTTCCAACCATGGAATATACAACGTTTCCATTATATCGACTCTTTCGCTACCTACGGTAAATACACAATAGCATCAGTCGCTTTTCAACGCATCTTTGCTTACCATCGGAGTCGGTATAGTGATTATTCTCCCATCTACACAGATGGTTCAAAACGAACAGATTACGTTGGGTGTGGAGTTGTGATGGAATATAATATGCGCGATTATCGGCTCGATAATTGTTGCAGCATTTTCACTGCCGAAGCCATCGCCTTGTATCACGCACTTCAGTTAATTGACCCCAAAATACCTCGTAATACTGTATCTATACTGATAGTATGAGTGTCTTAGAAGCGATAGAAAACAACAGCGATTTGTGTCATTCTGTGGTGTGTGATATAATAGACATTGCGGGTCGACTGCATGGCAAGGGTTGTTTTATATAGTTTTGCTGGATACCAAGCCACGTGCGTATTACAGGCAACGAGCAAGCGGACATCATGGTTCGGTCGGCTACAACAGAATATCCGCTAACTGTTCCCCTTTGTGACATGAAGCGCGTCATCCAGCATCGTATTGATAATGCCTGGCAGGAATCATGGAATTTGCAGACTAGTAACAAACTGCATTGTGTGAAGTTTGTCATTGGAGCTCTGCTTGTAATGCCGATGCGAAAACCGATGTTAAGCTGATTCGGCTTTGCATTGGTCATACTCGTTTTACGCCCAGGCATCTTTTATTGGGTGAGAATGCCCCAGAATGTCCTTCATGTAAAGTCCCGTATTTTATTAGATTTTAATAGATTGTCCAGTTTTTAATCATCGTCGCATCATTTTTTTTCGTACATCAATTTTATCTTTCTCTGATTTGGTTGGGGAAATTCCCCATCCAAATCTCTTTGCAGTCTTACGTGCAATCGGTATGTTACATCAATTATAATTTTTTATAGAATTTATTTAATACAATCTGATCTTTTTATAAATGAATTATTTATTTACTTTGCGAAAATAATGAAAACTTGAACATTATTAATATTATTATTCATTTTTTTATTTTTTATCTTTTATATTAAATTATTTTTTCCAATTGAAATTCTATTCAAACCTTTTGAGCAAAATCTGACTTTATCTAATTATTTATGATTTAGAACCAGTTTTCAAAGTTTTATTACTTTTTGAATCATTGTTTGGCGCAGCTTAGCCTAATTTGGCTCTTGTGCCATAAAATCAAACAATCAAATCAAACCAAAATCCAGCTGGTTCTTGCTTAGGCTATGCTCCGTTGGCATCGGACCCACTTTTGATTTATCTGCATCGGCACTGCTAGGCTAATTCCCAGAATTAAGATTCCTCTTCTAGACTACCTCTCTACTTGGCGACTTCACTTAGCGCCGTCACTCAACGACCCTACGCGCGAATGCTATATCTCTCTCTCTCTCACACACACACACACATTCCAAGTTATATCTGATTCCTATATAAGTTACATACGCATGTTTTTTCTTCTCGAGTTGGTTGGAAAGAATTGCCATTCTGATCCCAAAAAGAATCTCAAGAGAATAATTAATGGAAATCGCGATAAAAGCCCCGTCACACTAAGTGTTTCGGGAAAAGTATTTATTGTTGTTATGTATGTTGTTTGGGTGGAGGATGTGTTTAACTTTGCCTGTAAACGGGGGGAGTTTGGGATGAAAATGTTTTTAATTTTCTTTGTGTATATAAGTTGAGAATTTGGGTGGAAGAAGTTTTTAATTTTGCTGAATTTGCTTATTTGCTTCTTCTTGGGAGCTGATGGATTTGAGTTGAAGCTGGTTGCTTGATTGCTTGATTGAATATGAACGTCGCACTGTTCAGCTACACGAGGGCTTTCGGCGACGGCCCACGTAATTTTGAACCATGGTCAAGGGACGTGGACGACACCTGAGTTGGCATCCCCTCTTCTAACTACCGCAACACACCAACGGGAGGACGTTTCAGCTCTCGACAGATTTAACGTGCATCGCTCGGCCACCGAGCGGCCGCGGTAGACGAGTGGTATAGGTATCGGATCGTGGCTTGCCTTGTCACGAGTTCGAGCCCAGTACCACTAAAGACCCGCCGTGTAGGGCAGCGATGCACGTTAAATCTGTCGAGAGCTGAAACGTCCTCCCGTATGGTGGGGGTGCGTAGTTGAGGAGAGGTGCCGCTCGACGTGTCGTCCACGTCACTTGACCATGGTTCAAAATGACGTGGTCCGTCGCCAAAAGCTCTCGTGTAGCTGAACAGTGCGACGTTAATTATCAATCAATCAATCAACCAACCGCGCCCACCGAGCTTAAGCTGGAGGAATGAACAGACAATTCTAATGTGAAATAAAGATAAGATTCATCACGGTTTCTAGTTCGAGTGTCATATTTGAATTTTCCGTTTGTAATACTGACTTAAATCTTTTTCACTCAACATTTTCTTTCTCTGTGTCACTTGGTGGTTTTTAGCTGCCAGCAACTCGTTTTTCGACTCAATATATTGCTTTGGGTTTTTTTTCTTTTGGGATAATGCTGGTTTGGGTGGATGTTTCTGATATGAATTGTATTGTTCGGGTGCTGTTGTGTTTTTTTTTTTAATACTAAGTGTTTGGGAAAAGGTATTTATTATAGTTATGTGTGTTGTTTGGGTGGAAGATGTGTTGAATTTTGCCTTGTAAGTTGCAATTTTGTTTGTAAGTTGAGAATTTGGCTGGAAGAAGTTTTTAATTTTGCTGAATTTGCTTGTGTGTGTGATTCTTCTTGGGAGCTGATGGATCTGAACTTGGACAGGAGTTCTGAACAGACAATTCTGGTAATGTGAAATAATCAGCAGATACATCATGGTTCGTAACTCGTTCGTTATTTGAAATTTCCATTTGTAGTATTGATTTAAATCTTTTTCGCTCGACATTTTCTTTTTCTGTGTCACGTGACGTTTCTTTAGCTGCCGGCAACCCGTTTTTCTATTCAATATGCATGTTTCGATTTTTTTTCTTTGGGAATAAGGCTGGTTTGGGTGGATGTTTCTGATATCAATCGTATTGTTCGGGGGCGGTGGTTTTTTTGAATACTAAGTGTTTGGGAAAAAGTATTTATCGTTGTTATGTGTGTGTTGTTTGTTGTGGAGGATGAGTACAATTTTGCTAGTGCCGTGTGGGTTGGGAGGAAAATGTTTTTAATTTTGTTTGTAAGTTGAGGGTTTCGGTGGAAGAAGTTTTTAATTTTGCTTAATTTATTTGCTTCTTGGGAGCTGAGGAATCCGAGCTTAGGCTGGAGAACAGACTTCTGGTTATGTGAAATGATGATCAGATTCATCTTGGTTCGTAACTCGAGTGTTATTTCAATTTTCTATTTGTAATATTGACTCAATTCTTTTTCGCTCGACATTTTGATTTTCTGTGTCGTGTGGCGTTTCTTTAGCTAATTGATGTTTTTCTTTTGGGATAATGCTGGTTTGGGTGGATGTTTCTGATATCAATTGTATATTCTGATATCAACTGGTTTCTATTGTTTTTGAATACTGAGTGTTTGGAAAAAGTTATTTATTGTAGTTATGTGTGTTGTTTGGGTGGAGAACGTGTTTAATTTTGCCTGTAAAGTGGAGGTTTTGGAGGATGTATTATTTATTTTAGCGGTGAATTTTCTTTTTCTTGTTCTGTTTAAGTTCAGAAAGTTGGTTTACAAGGTATACTATTGATATTAGATTTAAAAGGGAAAGGAGGTTTAAATATGTTATTGTAGTCGAGTAATTATACAAAATCAGTGCCGGCATCTACAACTAAAAATCGTTTGAATGTCTATCATTTTTAGTGCCTTAAAAGAAAGAAAATGTTTTATTAAGTAAGTGAATGATACAGAATGTAATGAAGTTCAAAAACAAAAACGAAGGAAAATGTTATTTTATATACATCCTGGTGAAGTTTAAGTTTTACGTTATTATCTTTTCAATTGCTAGTTTTAATGGTAATTATGTGCTCGTCTATTTCCATTCACGCTGGTTTCCAAATGTTACCGCTTCTCCAAGTTCATGGCAGAATAATGTAAAAATTTAAAAATTGCAAAAGATTCGGTGCATTTAATTAGTCGAGCCTTTATTCGCCATTCTTGATGGTTTAGTTAAATTCGCATTGTTTTCTATTATTCAGAGTTGTGTCTGAGCTTAGGTTTTCCTATTTCACATGTGTGAATAACACATGAATAATAGTAAGAGAAAATAAATAAAATTAATTATTTAGATTGATCTATTTGAAATAAATGTAATTTTACCTCAAGAATAGACCAAATTAACCTTTCAACATCTGAAATGATTTTATTTTTTAAGACGCTCGGTTTACTAATCATACGAAATATATTGAATCGAATTTGAAAATATTTGCTATTGATTTGCAAAAATATAGTATAGTTGCAATTCTAATATTGATTTTATTCTTTTTCCATCGAAATTTTCTACTTGTCTATCATCTGTCGTGTTTTAGCTGTAGGCAAATGTTTTTTTGGGTTCAAAAAGTCTGTTTTAATTTTTTCTTTTGGGATAATGCTGGTTTGGGTGGATTTTTCTGCTGTACATTGTATGGTTTGGGTGATATTGTTGTTTAGAATAGTAAGTGCATCGGAAAAGATATTTATTATGTGTGTTGTTTGGGTGGAGGATGTGTTCAATTTTTCTTGTAAATTGGGATTTGGGAGGGTGAATGTTTTTTTTAAAGAATGATTTTCATGTTTTGTTTAAGTTCAAGAGAGTTCAAGTTGTTGAGAAGGTATAGTATTGATATTGTAACGTCGTGAGTAGGTAAAAAAATTTTCTTATAATTTTAAAAAAAAATTTTTTATTTGTAAGGATTATTTTTTGCCAAGCCGGGGACGTCGGCAAGTCACGGGGTTCAATCTTTCCAAAAGGGACTGCTCATCCCCCACGCCACTGGCGTTCCCCCCAATCCCTATTTTTCAGGGCTCCTCTCAAGTTTTTTCCATCCAGAGCTCTCCTCGTCTCCTAAAAAAATCCTTTTAAAAAAGGGTAGGGTCCCCAAACACCCCCCTTTGTCCTTCTCATTGGCAGCCCCAAAGTCTCCTTTTATCCCGGGGCCCCAGTCGGGTCCTAGTGGGGACACAAAAATGCACCCCGGTCAATCTGGGAAAGTAAAAACGCCAGTGTCTCAGGAAACACCTGGACTTTAGAGTCCCAAATTGGTTCCATAAACTCATTCTCTCGACACCTGCCATGGCGACCTTGTTTTTTCAGACAGGCTTCACCTTTTGTCAATGGGGTTCCGGCTCTTTGACAATTATGACTACCAGACCGGGTGTCGGCGTTCTCCCGAGGTCAGACAATAAACAATGACCCCATGGCCACGTGCGCTTGTTCTTTAACATCTGTTCAGAGCCATAAAACTTAGCATGAATGGAAGGGTGGGGTTCACCCCAATCGAAGACGTCACAATATATAAACGGGAAACTAGATTTATGCAAAAGTGTAATTCAGTTAATTATAAAAAAACCAATGCCTGCATCAACTGAATAAAAAACGTCTATCATTTTGAGTTCATATAAGGCAGCAATATTGTGAAAAAACTTTAAAAAATAACTCAGCACAGACTGAAAAAATTGAAATTAAAGAATGCACTGAATCTCCAACATCCATTAAAACGAAAGGAATTACAAAATCTTCTGGTAATTCCCCATCCTAAAATAAAAGGGAATTGCAAGGACAGCTAGCAATTCCCCCAAAAAACCCAAGAGCCGAAGGGCCCGTCTTCGGGAACTGAGCACCCCAAAACTCCCGAAGAAATTATCCAATCTGTCCAAAAAGTCCCATTCTATCTTAGAGCCGGATCTGATGGACTTGCATCCATCAGATGATGACGAAGCTTTAATGGACTGCCTGCCGGACCCATCGACATCTAGCTCCGAAAGAGGAGCGAGTGCACATTAATGTTCTCCTTTGTTTCTTGGAACTGCCGTGGTTTGAGGACTCGTATTGATGACCTTAAATCCATCATATTCAAGTACCAGCCCGCATGCGTAGCTCTTCAGGAGACGTTTCTGAGGAGTACCATGACGATGCGAGTACGTGGTTACAATTGTGTACGACGGGATGTAGAATGCAATGCATCACTAACCGGTGGAGTATGCCTTTTCACGTCCCATCTTTATCCTAGTACTGTCGTTACACTTCAGGCATCATTACAGGGTGTGGTTGCACGGATTCACATCCATTTTCTAGTCACACACACACAGTCTGCTGCATCTACTTACCATCTAATGATATTATACCATAAGTGGATTTAAATCATTTGATCAATCAATTGCCAGCTCCATTTATTTCACTCGGTGACTTTAATGGACATAGCCCTCTGTGGGGACATGATGGTACAAACTCTCGTGGGCGACAGATTGAACAGTTGATCTCTGATCACTGTCTCTGTCTAATCAACATTGACGAGAAAACATATTTCCATGCATCCACAAGGACATTTCACTCCCTTGATCTAGCCATCTGCGTCCTCCCACTTTTAATTTCTATCGTGCTGACTGGGATAAATTCCACGACAAGCGGTTATAACAGAAGAACTGGTTCTGTGCAGGGAAGTTGATGATACCGTTGTCAATGTCACCGATGCTATTATGAAGGCTGCTGATGCAGCAATTTCTAAGACATCGAACTCTCATAGGAAACTATGCAAACCATGGTGAAATACTGTTTGTCACCACCAAAAGGAACAAAGGAGAGCTTGGGGTATTTTCAGAAGGTACCCCACCACTGTTAATCTCATGGCGTTTAAACGTGCAACAGCGTCAGCTCGTAGAATTCGACGTCAATGTAAGAGAGATTCTTGGATCCAGTACATATCTTCGATCACGTCGTCAACTACGAGTCAACAGTTATGGAGAAAAGTAAAAGCAGTAAATGGGGGGTCTCTATCTGTTTTTCCTTCCGATATTGGAAACTTCGACTGCTGTTTATTACCTCCCTTTCATGCTGTTTGTCACCGACAAAGGCCAACTTGATTGGGAGACATTGCTAGTGTTCAAGCTCCACCCTTATAACGCTACATTTCCAGCGACTAAAAATCGTTCAGAGCGTACAATATAAACTTCAGGTGCCAACAATTTCTCCCTTACAACTGTGATTTTTACATTTTGAAGAAAATCGGCCCACAATATGCCCAGAACCTGATGGAATATCGTAGAAATACTTCGTCATTAAAACGAAGATTCACGACAAAGTTTTTTACCTATTCAATCGAATCGGGACGAAGCAGGTGTATCCGTGTAGGGGAAGGGGCCATAGAAAACCTATCCTAAAACCGGGGAAAAGACCCAAAACACACTCTCAGCTCCCAAAAATAGCACTCAGAGCTCCCTTTTTGTAAAACTATGGAACGTATGGTCAATCCCCGTCTCATTTATCAACTGGAGAAGAACCGATGTTTTCCCTCTATTTTCCGAAAAGGACGATGCATTCGACAATATATTCGCTGGAAAGCAAAATTAGAACACATTCGCCCGAGGAACCATCTTGTCTCTTTTTTCTTTGACATCGAGAAGGCAAAATTCGTCTTTTGGGCCTTTTATATGGTTACGGGTTTGGGGCAATTTGCCTTGTTTCATAAATTTTTTTTAGCTGAACGAAAATTTAAAGTTCGTTTAGGTTTTTTTATTCGTGGGGGGTCCCTCAGGGTGTTTTTTTTGAGGCCCCCCTTTTCATTTGTCATATTTCACCTTCAACTAATTTCAGCCCTCTATACCGGCTTCATTATATGTGGACACAAATAAGTTGGAAGGCTGGGACATGTTTTGATAGATCAGGTTACAAACCCGAACAAGTTTTTAAAGGGTGGTGGAATGGCCACAATATATCTCCCGTAAGGTTGTGGGGCACTTCGTCGCAAAGGGGTTCTTCACCCCGCCCCTGCAATATGCATCCGTGAAACAAAAATTTCCCCAATTTTCCCCGGTGCGATTCGAGTATTATTCGACCCCCGACTGACCTTCCTTCCACATTTTTTTACATCTGCGGAAGAAGTGGGGCCCCTCAACCTCCTGAAAGTTCTAACGAACACCTTTTGGGGTGAGCATCGGACATCTCTGCTAGGAGTATATCAATCTATTGTACTTTCCCGATTGATTATGGTTCTGTTGTATACGGATCTGCTCGCGACTCTATGCTTAAAAAACTGGACCCAGTCCATCACGCAGCATTGACAATCTGCTCTAGTGCGTTTCGCCCGTCGCCGGTACAGAGTCTCTACGTCCCTTGCAACCAACTCTTCCTCTGAACCTAAGTCGAAAAAGTAAGATCTTCCTTATTATTTTAAGATATTGTCCATGCCTTCACATCCTCTGAGAAATATGAATTTGACTATAAGCACGAAGAGAATTTATGTTTGGTCCCATAACTCACGTCCATTGATAGAAAGAACGAAGCTTCTGTTATCAGAGCTCGATTTACCTGATGTTGATATCCCCAAAACTTTTTTCAGTTCCAACCATGGGAAAACACCACGTTTCCATTATATCGACCCTTTTTGCTACCTACAGAAATCTGAAAGCACCAGTCGCATGTTCAGCTACTGAGGGCTTTTTGGCGACGGACCACGTAATTTTAACCATGGGGCAAGTGACGGGGCGACACCGAGCCACCCCCTCTCCAACTACCACACCCACCAACGGGAGGACGTTTCAGCTCGACAAATTTAACGTGATCGCGCCCCCACGGGGGTCTTTGGGTATGTGAACTGTGACAAGGGAACCCCGATCCCAATATACCACTGGTACCGCGGCCTCCGCTTTTTCTCCTTACTTTCGCGCTCGCTTTTCGCATCTTCTATTGGGGGGAAGGCCCGAATGTCCTTCAAAGTCCCGTACTCTGTTCATCACATTTCAATAGATTGTCCAGTGTTTAATGATCATCGTATCAATTTTTATTCGTACACCAGTTTTGTCTCAATCCGATTTGGATGGGGAAAGTCCAAATACAATCTGGTATTTTGATAAATTACTTTAATCGCTTTCTGAAAATCATGAAAATTTTTAAATCATTTTTTTTTAAATTTTTTATTTTTTTTCCCTTTAATTGAAACTATTTGAAGCTTTTTGAGCATTACCTGACTTTATCAAACTACGTATGTATTAGGATCAATTTTCAGAATTGTAATATTTTTAAATCATTGTTTAGCGCAATTTAGCCTAATTTAGCTCTGTGCCATCAATCCATCAATCATTTAACTAAAATCTGTGGCCGTGGTACCCGAATAGTTAGGGTCGTGAACTCGGGGGCAACGTTGTCTAGTAGCGGGTTCGATATCTAATGCTACTGATTGATTGATTGATTGAATTGTGACGAAGCATATCTCTTTCCCCTATTTTCCAACAGATCCCTTGCCGACAGAAGCTGCGAAAATTCCGGGAATTTCCCTAATTGCTGGGAAGGAATTTCGTAGCTGGGTGGTCGAGTTTCGGCACCTTTTTTGCCCAGCTGACCGGACTGTCAAAAAAAGGCGCCTTATCATTATGTGTTCATTTTCCCAGCACTCGGTGACGTCGTCGTTTCGGAGAACATACAACTGTACACCCAACCTCTGCGTCTCTTTGGGACTAGCGGAAACGAGACTGTATTTGGCGCGGCAGAGGGGTACGACATCAAGGGAAGCCGAGACCGGAAGGCGGCAGCAGGACCATGGGGACTGAGGCCGACAAAGAGATGATCGGTGGCTGACTAGGAGAAAGAGATGATATAAAAAGGGCGAGAGGGTCCGGACGAAAGGAGAAAAGAGACTGGATCTTTGAAGTGAGCGGTTCGGCCGTCCCTTGAGCGATAGGAAGAGCGATAACAAGCCCGCGAAGTACAGCGGTCTCCTGGCTTGCAAAATCCAGGTTGATTGATTGATTGAATATTAACGTCGCACTGTTCAGCTACACAAGGGCTTTTGGCGACGGACCACGTAATTTTGAACCATGGTCAAGTGACGTGGACGACACCTGAGCTGGCACCCCCTCTCCTAACTACCACACCACACCAACGGGAGGACGTTTCAGCCCTCGACAGATTTAACGTGCATCGCTGCCCTACACGGCGGGTCTTTAGTGGTACTGGTCTCGAACTCGTGACAAGGCAAGCCACGGTCCGATACCTATACCACTCGGCTACCGCGGCCTAATGCTACTGAAGATTCGCAGTGTAGAGGGGTTGATGTCAAAGTCCTTCCACTCGTGTTGTATGAAAGCTTGGAGTGGTGGGAGTGGTGGTGCCATCTCAGGTGTCATCCTCGTCATTTGATCAGGGTTCAGAATCAATAGTTATCATGTTGCTTCAGAGTGCGGCATATATTAAAATCATATGAACTAACTTTTAGGTCTATTTTATTACGATGCTTGATATGAGAGAGAGAACCTTACCTTGTTGAGGAACTATGGTACATGCAGAAGAATATTGCTGATGAAGTAAATGTGTACTAAAAGAAAGAGAGAAGACGAGTGAAATGACAGAGGATAGAAGAGGAATAGAAGGCGTTAAAGAGATGTTGCTGAGGTAAAAGCAACCTCATCGGAAGAGATGCAGAGTACGTGTATACTGCAGTGTGATATTCAAACTTTTTCAACTCACGGAACCTTTGATATTATAAGGTGTTTTAGAAGAACCCGGTTTTCCATGTCTAAAAACACAGTAGAACGTCATTTATTCGAACATTTATTAATCGGTGCGTCAAATATTCGGATCAGGGTTTTTTGTCAACTACATGTACTGTATATGAAAATGCATGAAATAAGTTGTGGCTAGATTTAGAAGGCAAAAAAGACTTCAATGACGACCACAGGGAGATGAATACCGACGTTGTCCAATCAATCCCAGGAATTCAGGAATGCGATGCCCCTCAGGGGGCTCACCTTCTTTAGGTGAGTACGGGATTCACGCTCCCGAGGTGCCCTAGTGATCTTTTCCTCTTCCTAAGGGGTTTACTGTCTTTGGTAAACATGGGCTTCACGAACCCAGGGTACCCTAGTGATCTTTCTCTAATTTCGGCCCTCCTTCTTGCCATTCAAATTTCCCTTTTTTTTCTTTCCCGTCTAGACCACAGACCTATACTAAAAAATGAACTTCGTTCAAATTTTGTTTTTTCTGATGAAAAAACTTACGTTTTAATACTAACATATTATGGTTTACATTTGTATTGTGTTAGTTTAGTTCCTTTTTCGTATATTTCTTTAAATTTTTGATTATGTTGCTTTATTTATTTTCGATTAACACCGTTGTTTTTTCAACCCGCATGTTTGCCGTGTGCGGCGTCCCGTAAGGGGGAAAAAAGGTGTTTTGGGGATCCTTTGCGTTCCCTTTGCCCACGCTTCTCCAGTATGGGGGAGGTTAGTGGCCTAGGGATACCTCTGCGTTCCCTTTGGCCCACGCTTCACTGTGACGGGTGGCAGGAGTGAGCCCGCCCTGTCAATCGGTTGGTAGTACCCTCTTCGGTATCCCCGAAGAGACTGCCGTAGGTTAGTGCTGCAGATAAGGGTGTCGGGTTTACCCGTTGGATCCTCACCCTGACTGTATCACTATCTTCTGGTGTACTCTGGGTAAGGGGCCGTGCCTGGTTTTTTTGGCCAGATGACCGGCACACTGCCTCCCTTGTTGGACCCGTGGTGGGTGGAGGCACGCCAGGACAAGTGGTATACGCGTTATTAGGGATCCAAAGCTGCTGTGCCCGGGTAAAGGCCTCGTTACCCAACCTAAATATTGACCAGATATCGACTCATACCAGATTTCTTTTAATTTCTTTACCGAATAATGAAATGGCATCAAAATCGCGTTTTGCTATACAGAAAGCCATTGTAGGAATAGGTGGTGAACCTAAATCTGTTAAAAGATTAAAATCCGGTGATCTACTAATTGAAACACTCTCTGCCGTACAAACAAAATCTTTCCTTCTCGCAAAAACTTTTCTGAACTCACCTGTAACAATAAGTCCACATAAAACTCTTAATTCATGCCGCGGTGTCATTTTTTGAACCGACCTGTTGACCACCCCTGAAGTGGAAATCCTTGGGGATTCTCCGATCAGGGTGTTTTAGGCAGGAGAATCCAATAAAAAGATACTACTGTTATACCGACCAAACACTTAATTTTAACTTTCAACAGCCCCACACTACCCCCCAAAAAATTAAAGCTGGCTATTTAAATTGTAAAAAACCGTCCATACATTCCGAATCCCTGCGCTGTTTTAAGTGCCAGAGGTTCGGGCACCCCAAACTGCCTGCAGAGGACAATTGACGTGCTCTAGGTGTGCGTCTATTGGGCATGCCTCCCTAGATTGCAGTCTGGAGCTGAAATGGTCAATTGTACACAGCAACACCGCGGATTCTAAAATTTTGTCCAAAATGGAAAAGAAAAAGAAACCAAACAATTAAAAAAAAAAACATATCATATTTAGAAGCCCGAAAATTAATAGCCCCCAACCTTCTCAAACTTATGCTCAAGCTGCCAAATCCTCTTTTTAAAAACAATTTCACTCAAACAGATGAAGATATAACCAAAATAAAATGTACACCTTTGAAATTACTTCCAACCACTAAAACCAATCCCCAAAACAAATAAATCAATAACCACCCTGTTATATCCAATCATCTTTTACCCAAGCAGAACTTTTGTCATCCACCTCTGCAACAGAATGTAATGTCTCTAAACCTCAACCACCTATTCCTGTATCTGGTGACGCACTTTCCACCACAAATAATATGTTTACCCCTATTAAAGCTTCATCAACCATGTCCGCTTCCTCATCCGGTTCCGGTATTCAACCCCCCTCTGAATCTTCTACAATACCTGATTTAAAAAAAAATGCTAAAGCTCGTGCAAGGAAAAGAAAGAAAGAATTACTAAAAAAAATGAATGAGGAAAAAATAGAAATTAAGATGGCTCCACATAGACCTAAAAAATCGTTGCATGTGGAATATTTAACGGATGAGGAAGACATGATCGTATACGACATGGGAGAAGAAATAGAATCCCGAAGAATGGCAGTACTTCGAAAAGGATCGATACTACTTGTCCGAAGAGTATTGAAAGATGAGGCTTGGAAACGTGAAGAGTATTCAACAACTAACTCAAGCCGTGTTAGAAACGGCAAAAGTAATAGTTTTCTTTTAAAGTACTTTGTTAGGGACTAACATCTTATCTGACTTGGTGGGGAAATCCCCACCAAAATTTATTAACTTTTACTTTACAAAAAGTTTTGTAAATTAACTTTCAAGCTTTTTTATAATATAAAAATTTTAAACGAATTTTAAACTAATCTTCATGACCATTTGCTTTTAGATATACCTTGTGCATGTCATTTTAAAATTTTAACTGATTTTTTTAAAAAAAAAAATTATGTCGTTTAAAACAAATGTTTGGCGCAGTATAGCCAGAATTGGCTCTTGCGCCAGAAAACCCCACATTCACTCACTCACTCAGGAATGCGATGAAGATGTAGAAACCTAGATGGCATGCAATGCAGAAAACTGTGGATTTCAAATGCTAAATGATGACGAGATTGTGACTTCCGTGCAAGAAGAATCCGATCCTGCCGACGATGAAGCGGATGAAGACGAGGACAACAACAACAACGAAAGTAGCTAGGGTCCATTAAATGCTAACGCGTTTTCTGCGTTAGAGACAGCTATGGAGGGGTACGAACACCAATCAGAGTACAGTACTACTCAACTACTGATTCTCAAGAGAATCAGAGACTTTGAAGCGGAAAAAGGTTGTAATGATTTCACTTAGCTCTAGGTTAACTATTTATTTCCATATGAAAATCAAATAAAAAAAAAAAGATAAATAAAATGGTATATTCTATTACAGTTAAATTCAAAAGGGTCCGTAACGATTTCGAGTCTCTTTTCGCACTCTCTTCCATTCCTTGATTTTCCCCCCGGGAGACCGCTGTATTTGCGGGCTGGTCCGTAATCACTTGAGTTCTTCCGCATTTCCTCCACGCTGATCTTTTAAGCCAGGAGACCCCTTTTTTTTCGGGGGGTCGTTATCGCTCTTCCTATCGCCCCGGGATGTCCAATGGATCCCTTCAAAAAACCAGTCTTTTTTTTTCTGTCCGGGTTCTTTGCCCCTTTTTTTATCATTTTTTCTCCTAGTCATCCACCGCCATTCTTTGTCGGCCCGTCCCCCGGGTTGTGCCGCCTTCCCCGGGCCCCCTTGGGTCATACCCCTTTCCGCGCCAAATCCGGCCGTTCCTCTAGTCCCAAAGAGGGGAGGTGGGGTGCACATTTGTATGTTCTCAGACGCGACGGCATCACCGAGTGGTGGGAAAAAGAATACACAATGATAAGGCGCCTCTTTTTGACAGTCCGGTCAGCTGGGCAAAAAAGGTGCCGAAACTCGACCACCCAGCTACGAAATTCCTTCCCAGCAATTAGGGAAATGCCTGGAATTTTCGCAGCTTCTGTCGGCAAGGGATCTGTTGGAAAATAGGGGAAAGAGATATGCTTCGTCACAGCTGCCTCCCCCTTCAAGTGTCCATTTCATGGGACACTAGGAAGTTACATCACATTACTGGTAACTCTGCAAGTGGTCCTGATGCAGTGAGACCATTCTCGGGCAGAGCAATTAACTTAAATACACACATAACTAAAATAACACTAAGTCAATTCTCCACGAGGTTTTTCCAGTTGTTCCCTTTTATCCTATCTCTATTTTGCATACCAAGAGGCTCAAAGATTGGATAACAAACACCTTAATCATTTTTACACATACAACACAAACATACATTCACGCACACAGAAAAAAGAATTTTTTAAAAGAAGAAAACTGAAAAGGCATCACTCTAATCTACTGAATCCGTCGCATATGGTGCGGCGCCAACCCTTTCCACAATTTTCTTCTATGTCCGGCAAAGGGAAAAACTCTATGCGTGTTATTCCATTTAGGCGGCGATAATCTACACATGGCCTTGGATCCCGATTTGGACTCTCAACCAGAATGAGAGGCGACGTAAAGTCAGATTGACCTATCTCGATCCCTCCCAAGTCCAATAGTCGTTTTATTTCATCTTTTAAGATGTTGATTTGTTTAGGGGACATGCGGCATGGTTTCGTTTTAATGGGTTTTCCTGAAATTAACTCGATATCCATTTTCATTAAATGAGTTGTCCCTGGGTTCGAGGAAAACACTTCTCTATTTTTAATTATTACGTTTTTTAACTCTTTAATCTGATCAGTGGATAACTTGTCTAATAGATGGCTCTTTACATACCGCCTCATAATCGAACGTAGTGCTCCGTTTTAACGGGTAAGGGATTTCCTCATCCTTCTCAATATCTTCCGAAATCTCTTCTATTACTAGGTTTACAGCTTCTGGCCTCCGATGATATGGTTTCATAAGGTTGACATGATAAATTGTATCCCTTTTCCCCGGTAAATCTACCACATAATTGGTCTCCAAAATTTTATTTAAAACCTTTCCCGGACCGACCCATTTTACATCCATTTTATTCCGTAGGGAAGTGGCCATTACCATTACCAGATCGCCTTTTAGAAATTTCCTTTCCACGCAGTTCCGATCGAACCAAGTCTCCCTTTTTTCTTGGCATTCTTCCATCTGTTCAATAAAATTTCTCGAGAATTCAGGGATGAAAAGAATAAGTTCCGAAACCAATCTACCTATCAATTTCGCGAACGTATTCTGGCAAACTTTGTCCCGGGTAAGTTTTCTCCCGTCAATCCTCTTCTCGTAAATTAGGGTTTGAGGGGTCTTAATTTTCTTCGCTATCACCCATTCGGAGGGGCTAAAACCTTTGTTTTCATGCGAAACGGTGCGTAACGCAAATAATGCTGAGAGGATTCGTTTCCCCTTTTCCGCGCAAAGAGCCTTCAAGGCGAGTTTTAAAATCCTCTGAACCCTTCCCAATGAGTCACTCTCCGGGTGGCTCAACTGGTTAGATTCTAGCGTGAATTTCAAGGGCACACCTAGTTTTTGGAATTCGTCCCCTTCTTCCGTTCCAATATGCCTCTCTAGTTTTCCTTCCCTTGTTTGACAACATTCGTCTAAACCTAATTTAGCTTTTTCCCACAATGCACGGAGGTCGGGGCACTTCTTTTGCTCTGAACTAAAGTCAGAACTCGTTATTTGGGCTAGCCACACCTTCTTTCCGTCAAACGCCGGGATTTCTGTCATTGATTCATTTCTATCCTTTTGGGTGGGAAGAACTGGATCCGTGTTTTCAATTGATAACTCGCTCGCCGCGTTTGAGCAAGCACCCCTCCCCCTCTCAACCGAAGCTACTTTACTGGCTCTTCGCGTCACAATCACATTTATCGTATGCACACCCTTTTCACTAGACTCAATTAGATCAGCTGTGTGGTATCCCAACAAGTAAGGTTCACCCGAAGGGCTGTTTGCGTTGACTGCTGCCTTCGTGTAAAACTCGCCTCCCTTGGTCTTAAATTTTACCTTTGCGAGAGGTAAACAATGGCATACGTCAACCAATGGGCTTTTGACCCAAAAATACTCTCCCAAATAATTGTTCTCGTCTATCCAACTACTCGCACACAAATCTATGATAGATCCAGTATCTCTTAAACATTGACGCTCTACGCCATTTATTTCACAAATCTAACTTTAAATTTTCCAAAAGTGTCCTCATTTTCCGAGTTTACTCTTAACTAGCCACTGTTTCAATATTGTTTTTTGTAAGTTTAGGGCAAGAGGGTTTTATGTGACCGACTTCATTGCAACAATAACAAATAATGGATTTTTTTCTTTCGAATGGTATCTCCCCTTCCCTTTTTCCATCACTAATTCTATACCCATTTATTCCTTTTCCACCCTCAATCTTACACATTTTATTTTTTTCTGTTACTATCCCCATTACTTCAGACGGTTGAAAAATGTTCGTGTATCTCATAGGGGGTCACAATTCTCCTTTTCGAAATCCCACGACGTGGCGTCCTCCACTCTTTCATTAACTACCGCGTTAATTAGCGGCTTAAACTTGCTAACCGGTTCCCTAGATTCCGCGGTATGGTTTTCTGTCAAATAACAGACATTTTTAAGATTGTTCCTTTTATCACCTGCATTCATATTGAACTCTTGTTCTTTCAACTTATTTCTGAGTTTAGCTCTCAGTCGTTCTAACTCCAATTCTCTCATTTGCTTACGCTCCTCAAACTCTCGGGCCCTGATTAGTCTTTCCCGTTCTTTTTCTTCCCTCTCTTCTTTCTCCCTTTCTTCATTTTCCTTCCTTTCATTTTCTTCTAAAACTGCCTCCATCACCACTTTAATCGTTTCTATATCATTATTCTCATTTTGTAAAATTCTATCCTTAATTTCTATTTTTCTTAGATCACCGTTGACTTCCACCCCCTAATTCCCTTGCTACCTCTAACAAGTCACCTTTTCTTAATCTTAAAAGGAAAGTCATCATGCAATAATAAACAACTAAACAAGAGTACTACAATAAATTGAAGAGAACACACATATACCCCAAAACAATACAATCCTATTACTACAACTAAAATACCCCGAAGTAACTATGCAAAAATACACAATAAACAACTAAACAAGAGTGCTACAATAAATGAAAAAAATCACATTTATACTAAAACAATACAATCCTATTGGCATTGCCTAAAAACTGTAAAGTAACTATGCAAAAATTGACAATAAGTACTTTACACTACAACCGTACGCCTCTATCAATATCATAAGATAAAAACACGATTCTGGCCCCGTTCACAAATTAATATAATAGAAAAAAAAACACACTTTCATACTAAAACAACTCTTTTAGACTCTTGGCAAACAAAATTCATTAGCGCGAGCACAAAAATTCGCTTAGAGTTCCCAAAAAATACTAAGCTAACAAATAAATAAATCGCGACTCTGCTCCGAGCATAATCTCAAAGAAAAAAGACACCCTCTAGCACAATGGGGTGCTGCGCCTTCCCTTTCTTTGGTCGCTTGAAGTTTGAAGCACTTCGTAGAGCCATACCCTTCTTTTCCTTCGGCGAACTTTTAACTCCACTGGTAAAAACAGTCCACACTCTTGACAGGGCAGTTTCTCTCGTATATCGCGCACACACACAAAAGAATCCGTCTCACTCGATTCGGAAGATAATCCTTCTTACTATTCAGGCGTAAATTCCAGCATTTATTCCCTTTAAATGCAACCCGCTGCCACCAAATATATAAATAGTATAGCTGTAATGTTTTCACTCAGCTCTAGGTTAACTATTTATTTCCATATGAAAATCATCAAAAAAAAAAAAGATAAATAAAATGGTATATTCTATTACAGTTCAATATCAAAAGGGTCCGTAACGATTTCGAGTCTCTTTCGCCCTCTTCCATTCCTGATTTTCCAAGCCCGGAGACCGCTGTACTTCGCGGGCTGGTCCGTAATCACTTCGAGTCTCTTCCGCACTCTCCCCGTTTCCTCGATCTTTCGCCGGAGACCGCTTTTATTTCGCGGGCTCGTTATCGCTCTTCCTATCGCTCAAGGGATGCCCGAATGGATCCCTTCAAAATCCAGTCTCTTTTCTTCTCTGCCCGGGTTCTTCCCCCCTTTTATCATCTCTTTCTCCTAGTCATCCACTGCTCATTCTTTGTCGGCCTCAGTCCCCTGGGTCTGCTGCCGCCTTCCGGTCTCGGCTCCCTTGGTGTCATACCCCTTTGCCGCGCCAAATCCGGTCTCGTTTCCTCTAGTCCCAAAGAGGCGCCGAGGCTGGGTGCACATTTGTATGTTCTCAGACGCGACGGCATCACCGAGTGGTGGGAAAAGTACACAATGATAAGGCGCCCCTTTTGACAGTCCGGTCAGCTGGGCAAAAAAGGGGCCGAAACGATCACCCCGCTACGAAATTCCTTCCCAGCAATTAGGGAAATGCCTGGAATTTTCGCAGCTTCTGTCGGCAAGGGATCTGTTGGAAAATAGGGGAAAGAGATATGCTTCGTCACAGCTGCCTCCCCCCTTCAAGTGTCCATTTCATGGGACACTAGGAAGTTACATCACATTACTGGTAACTCTGCAAGTGGTCCGATGCAGTGAGACCATTCTCGGGCAGAACAAATTTAACTTTAAATAAAACATAACTAAAAAAAACACTAAGTCAATTCTCCACGAGGTTTTTCCAGTTGTTCCCTTTTATCCTATCTCTATTTTGCATACCAAGAGGCTCAAAGTTGATAACAAACACCTTAAAATTTTTTCACATACAACACAAACATACATTCACGCACACAGAAAAGAAATTTTAAAAGAAGAAAAATGAAAAGGCATCACTCTAATCTACTGAATCCGTCGCATGGTGGCGCCAACCCTTCCCCATTTCTTCTATGTCCGGCAAAGGGAAAAACTCTATGCGTGTTATTCCATTTAGGCGGGGATAATCTCCATGGCCTTGGATCCCGATTTTGACTCTCAACCAGAATGAGAGGCGACGTTTAAATCAGATTGACCTATCGATCCCTCCCAAGTCCCAAAAGTCGTTTTATTTCATCTTTAAGATGTTGATTTGTTTAGGGACATGCGGCATGGTTTTCGTTTTAATGGGTTTTCCTGAAATTAACTTTGATATCCATTTTCATTAAATGAGTTGTCCCCGGTTCGAGGAAAACACTTCTCTATTTTTTAATTATTACGTTTTTAACTCTTTAATCGATCAGTGGATAACTTGTTCTAATAGATGGCCTTTTCATACCGCTCATAATCGAACTAGTGCTCCGTTTTTTAAAGGTAAGGGATTTCCTCATCCTTCTCAATATCTTCCGGGAAATCTTCTATTACTAGGGTTTTTCAGCTCGGCCCCCGATATATGGTTTCATAAGGTTGACATGATAAATTGTATCCCTTTTCCCGTAAATCTACCACATAATTGGTCTCCAAAATTTTATTTAAAACCCTTTCGGACCGACCCATTTTACATCCATTTTATTCCGTAGGGGAAATGGCCATTTCCATTACCAGATCGCCTTTTAGAAATTTCTTCCACGCAGTTCCGATCGAACAGTCTCCCTTTTTCTTGGCATTCTTCCATCTGTTCAATAAAATTTCCCCGAGAATTCAGGGATGAAAAGAATAAGTTCCGAAACCAATCTACCTATCAATTTCGCGAACGTATTCTGGCAAACTTTGTCCGGTAAGTTTTCTCCGTCAATCCTCTTCTCGTAAATTAGGGTTTGAGGGGGCTTAATTTTCTTCGCTATCACCCATTTTGGAGGGCTAAAACCTTTGTTTTCATGCGAAACGGTGCGTAACGCAAATAATGCTGAAGGGTTCGTTTCCCCTTTCCCCGCAAAGAGCCTTCAAGGCGAGTTTTAAAAAACCTCTGAACCCTTCCCCAATGAGTCACTCTCCGGGTGGCTCAACTGGTTAGATTCTAGCGTGAATTTCAAGGGCACACCTAGTTTTTGGAATTCGTCCCTTCTTCCGTTCCAATATGCCTCTAGTTTTCCTTCCCTTGTTTGACAACATTCGTCTAAACCAATTTTTGCTTTTTCCCACAATGCACGGAGGTCGGGGACTTCTTTTGCTCTGAACCAAAGTCAGAACTCGTTATTTGGGCTAGCCACACCTTCTTTCCGTCAAACGCCGGATTTCTGTCATTGATTCATTTCTATCCTTTGGGTGGGAAGAACGGATCCGTGTTTTCAATTGATAACTGTTTCCCCGCGTTTGAGAAAAGCACCCCCCTCTCAACCGAAGCTACTTTTGGTTTTGCGTAAAATCACATTTATCGTTGCACACCCTTTACTAGACTCTTAGATCATGTGTGGTACCCCAAACAAAAAGGGGCCCCCCCAAAAGTTTTGCGTTGCTGCGCCTTCGTGTAAAACTCGCCCCCCTTTGGGTTTAAATTTTACCTTTGCGAGGTAAAAAATGGCAATAAACCAATGGGCTTTTGCCCCAAAAAAACCCCCCCCAAAAATTTTCTCGTTATCCAACTCCCCACCTCTATATAGATCCGTATTCTTAAAATTGACGTTACGCCATTTATTTCACAAATCTAACTTTAAATTTTTCCAAAAGTGTCCTATTTTCAGTTTACTCTTAACTAGCCACTGTTTCAATATTGTTTTGTAAGTTTAGGGCAAGGGGTTTTATGTGAACTTCTTTCAACAATAACAAATAAGGTTTTTTCTTTCAATGGTACTCCTTTTTTCCATCACTAATTCTATACCCCTTTTTCCTTTTCCCCCCTCAAACTTCCCCTTTTATTTTTTCTGTTCTATCCCCATTCTTCAGACGGTTTGAAAAATTTCTTACCCAAGGGGGCCAAATTTTCCTTTTTGAAATCCCCACTGGGGTCCTCCCCTCTTTCATTAATACCGGTTAATTGCGGCTTAAACTTTAACCCGGGTTCCCCAGATTCCCCGGTATGGTTTTTGAAAAAACAGACATTTTAAGATTGTTCCTTTTATCCCCGCATTCATATTGAACTCTGTTCTTTTAACTTTTTTCTGAGTTTTCTCAGTCGTTCTCTCAATTCCCCTCATTTGTTCGCCCTCAAACCTGGGCCCTGATTATCTTTCCCCGTTCTTTTTTTTTCCCTCTCTTTTTCTCCCCTTTTTTCATTTTTCCCTTTCCCTTTTATTTTCTTCTAAAACTGCCTCCCCTCCCCCTTTTAAACGTTTTTATTCATTTTCCCCCATTTTTAAAAAATTTTATCTAATTTCTATTTTTTTTTAGATCCGTTTATTCCCCCCCTAATTCCCCCTTCTACCTCTAACAATCACCTTTTCTTAATCTTAAAAGGGAAATCATCATGCAATAATAAACAACAAACAAGGTACTCAATAAATTAAAAGAACCACAAAAAAAAACAATACAATCCCATTACTACAACTAAAATCCCCCCAAATAACTATAAAATACACAAAAACCTAAACAAATGCTCAATAAATGAAAAATCAAAATTTTTTAAAAAAATACAATTATGGATTGCCTAAAAAAATTAAAAATA
>BMAV01013982.1:0-15704 GCA_019973955.1 Trichonephila inaurata madagascariensis
AATTTAAAAAAAAAAAAGCAAATCCTCTGAAATAAGTAAACCCTTTCCCAAACACGTCAAGGTAATTTTAGATTCCGCAGCCTTCTGAATAATTTCATGGATAGCATTTCCCAAAAAAAGTTTTACTTTGGAAAGACGTATAAAACAAACCCCAATTAACTCACTGGCTGAGTAAACATTTCTATACGCCGGCAGCATTTAAAAGGTTATAGTCGAATTGTAGGTTTTGCATCAAAATATAGTATTATTGAATTTAAACATTGTTATTGTAGGGGGGGCGCGAGGGAAATTATGATTGAATTTTGGGGGAAAAAATATTGAAAGTTTGAGAAGCAGTTAAGTGACATGTTCTCTGGCTTGTAAACCCCTAGATTTTCCCCCCAAAATGAGCCCCATAAACTCATTGGAGGTCAAATCCTGCATCATCCCCATCCAGAATATCAAACACTCATAAATTGACCACAAAACAGGGTAACCCTCCAAAACTGAAACCCGGTTTTGTAGAGGATTGCATACACGTGTGCATTCTTGCATTTAAAATTCTAAGAGTTATACAGGTTATTAATGTACCATCATTTCAAATTTGAATTGGCTCAACTCGCGCGTACATCAACCTGTGATTTCTAAACTTTAATCAGATATGTTACACATACAAATGTATTGCTGAAATTTAGTTAGTCTACAATAAATTGTCTTGGTTTTGAAACGCAGTGTTTGTTGGGCATATATATTATCAAAAATTTTTGAAATTTTATCTTTTATTTAATTATTACACCTTTTTTTAAAAAATGATACCTTGAAGGAGAAATAGGGAAATTTTAATTTCCCCGCCACTGAGTGTAATCAGAATTTTAAATTCTGGATACTTTGATACAGGGCTTCAATTTATTTAAAAGAATTGTCTCAAAGTCTCTCTTCGTTCCCAAGTCCCTCACGTCGAAACAATAATTCAAATATAGCAATGCTCACGAGAAGAATCCAAGCAGTAAGCACCCAAAGTGGAAATTTACGGTTGAGTTACCGACTGTTGATTATTATCTAACTGGAACGGATCACTTGAAATTTAAATGTACCATGCGTAAGTAGAATTGATTTTTTGGCTGCCTTGTTTATCTATTACACTTGGATGCATCTGGATAACTTATACGCGTAGCTTAGAGAAATGTTATCTTTAAATAAAACTATATAAAAAGAGAGTATGTTTAAATTAAATTGCTCCGTATTTTCTACAATGGTGAAAACTGTACAATTTAATTAGTGTTTTAATTACCTAATTGTATTATGATCAACGTGCTGCATATCGTATGCACCGAAAAGTTATGTAAAAATTAGTAACTCCAGAAATATTATATTTAGAAACAGTTTTAGTTTTAAAATAATAATTAAAAATAAAACTACATTGATTTGAAAGATGTATGCAATTAAATGCATTCATGTGAGTCTCATAGTTCATAAACATTTTGTTTATTTGACTTTGATTATGAAAAAAGTGTCTCGTTAGTAATGATTATTTAAAATTAAATTTTTAAGGAAACAGACACATTTATAATTTAAGAAAAATCAGTGCGTAAGGATTTTCATCGAATTTTTATAATAGCTTTCAAAAATTTCAGTTTTTTTTTTTCTTTTTTTTATATAAAAATGAATATAATGTTCGAAATTTATATTTTTAAACTGTCGTAGTTTCTTTGTTTGTTGTAAGTTGTAAAAATTTGTGTTAAATTTTTGTAATTTAACTTCTTTTTTTTGAAAAATTCCCCCAAGTTGAAAAATTAATTGTACCTTTGTCATCAACAATAACGGCTTAGAGTCACATATTCCCTTTTTTTTTATGCATTTCTTGGTGATAAGTTAAATGGGTAATAAAGCTAGACACGTTTATTTTCTTAAAAAAATCTTTACATTCTATCTAATTAAAGAAATATAACAAGAACTGGAAATCACAAATTCCTTCAGATAGTATGACATTTGTCTCATATTATACCACTAAACATTAAAATCAAAATACTTTCAGTTATATACTAAATAGAAAAGTCTGGAGAAGTTCTCTCCCAACTGGTGTGGTAGTTAGGAGGGGGTTGCCATCTCAGGTGTCGTCCTCGTCACTTGACCATGGTTCAAAAGTACGAGGTCCGTCACCAAAAACCCTCATGTAGCTGAACAGTGTGACATTAACACTCACTCACTCACACACTGGAGAAGTTTTCTTGCCGCAATATCTTTAGAATATTAGAAATTAATCAAAAGAGTCATTAACTTTCAAAAATTTTACACAATCAAATCTGAAACTAGATAATCTATTAACAAGGTAAGCAATATTTTGAAATTAATTTATTTAGCTCATGTAGAAGAGCTTAATTGCACACCATATGCTGCAGACAGTAAATATCTTATTTACAGAAGATTCTTGAAAGTTTAGCATCTCATTCAAGGAACTTAAGTATTAAAATGTTAATAACAATAAATTTTTAACATGAAATAAAATAAATTAAAATTATTTGCGAGCATTCATTTTAACCCTTTCACTGCCAACTATAAGATATTTTGTAGCAAACTTATGTACTAAGACTGCCGATTTTGAAGTATCCAAGAATAAGCGAAGAGTTGGTTGTTTGGTAACTGGATAAAATTTTATTTCTTTTTGATCATTTGCTTGTTAAAAATAACTTTTAATTTTTTTCTTTCCTGGAGATTTTCCATGTAATGAGTTCATTGAAATAAAATAATTCATTGAAATGAAAACAGAACGATATATCTTATAACTCAGCACAGAAATTTTATTCAACACTACAATTTTTATTATTATTTAATTACGCATTTATTGAATTTTCAAATAACTGTAAATATGATTCCAGACCTATATCTTTTAGCTTAATATCATTAGATTTTATTGAATTCTATGCTTCCTTTAATATAAAATCTTGGCAACACTAGAGCAAGCACAAAATTTTCTGTGTTATGAGTGGGTTTATAAATAGAATTCAGATTTAAAATAATTCAATAGTATCATTAAAACTTAGTTATCCTATGTGCATTAAAAAGAAGGATTCTTAATTTTCATCAAAGATTCGGTTTAATTGTGATATAATGTATTAAGTGAAATGAATATCATTGAAATAATTAATTGAACCCTTAGAGAGCCTTCCCAACGCTTGCTGTTATGCCAGCGTTTCTCAAACTGTGGGGCACGCCCTCCTTGAGGGGCGTGATAACTCTACAAGGGGGGCACGAGCATATTGAAAATCGAAAACAAAAGGTTATTTAAAAAGTTATTACTTTACTGAAAGTAAACAAACAAAATACTTTCTGATATAATAAAATATAAAATACACATTTACACTGACATAATACACTTATAAATATATCAGTACTGTACAATGTATATTTTATTATTAATTTAACAATACTAAGTTAAGAACAAGTTTGATAATTATCAGTGACCCCATGGGCTTATATTAACACTTATCTTGATAATTTGTACGGTTTATTATTAATTCCTCAACTGATGATTTTAAGTTACGCAATTCACTTCGCAATGCCACCGTTTTCTACGTAGATGAGTGTATTTTGATGTTTTTTAGGGTTAGGGGGAGGAAAAAAGGAATAAATAAGCAAAAATCCTCTGAAATAAGTAAATCCTTCGCAAACACTGTCAAGGTCCTTTATTGTTTTCCAAAAGTTTTGGAAAAATTTTTATGTATATCACTGCACAAAAAAAGATCGTATTGGGAAAGCTATATATACGTTCAGAAAATTAATGCCTTGGTTGAGTGAGACGTTTATATACGTCGGTGGCACATAAGAGATTAAAGTATTGTAGCTTTAGTGTCAAAGTATAGAATTAGTGAATTCAATACATTGTTATTGTTTAAAGGGGAGCGCAATAAAAATGATGATTGAATAGTGGGTCGCATATATTGAAAGTTTGAGAAGCAATGTTTTATGCTGAACTTCAACTGCAAACATTGAAACTGGCGTCTCTGACTATCTGATGATGTCGGCTTAAAAACTATTCACGATATCCCCAATGGTGATTCACACAGACTGAAGAAGACTAGTAAGCCGCTCTTAGCGGAATTTGTGTTAAATTGACTTCAATTCACATTGTTAAAAATCAGGGAGAAGGACTCAGGTTTTTGTTCTACCTTTATAAGTGAGCTCATTGAGAGACTTTACACCAAGTCAGCCTCGAAACCAAGGGATGTATGATTCGGTCTGACAGTAGCAGTTTTTTTTAATATTAGAGCTGTATGAAAGATAGGACATGCTTCATAGTTATAGAGAATTTGAAGGCATGTCAACAATTGTAAAGAAATTTTCCGGTAAATCTCCTCCCATGTGGATATCCTGGGGAAAAAAACAGCTGAAACTTTAGCCAAAAAATGTATAAACGAACCACTCTCCAGTAACAAAACATTGACACACCTCAAGCTTTATTTTGTACAAAAAAAAAAGAAACCAGAAATTTTTTTAAAGGGGTGTCCAAGGTTTCCCCCAATTTTTTATTCCCCCTTTGCCTTCACCGCAGACATAAAAAAATGTTTAGAATGATTGGTTAAATGAATCTCAGACCAGGCTTCAAAAAAAACTTGTGGAAAAGTATAAAACATCCCTACTAAAATATATGAATTACGAACTGTCACACAAAATACGGAAAAAAAAGCGCTCCGTACTTGGCAACCAAAGGTTTTTGCAAATCGCTTTTTTGATGAGGGGAAAAAAATTTTCCCTTAAGGGGTTTTCCCTTCAGAACTTTTACATGGATGATTGCCTCTCGGGTTCTTCTGAATTAACGGAATTTGAGACCCTTCAGTTGGAATTAAAACAGCTTCTTCAAAGAGGAAGAATGACGCTGCATAAGTGGAGCACGAACCTTTCTCCAACCACTGAGCAGGAAGAATTTCTACTTGACAGAAATTCCGAAGAAATCCAGGTAAAGACTTTGGGCATGATTTGGAACAATATAAGAGATACCTTTACTTACAAAGCCAACGTCAGTCTTAATCGCAACTATACCAAACGAGACGTCTTGTCCCAGATCGTACGCATTTACGATCCATTTGGACTTCTAGGTCTAGATAGTGTGAACTATTCCTCCATTTCACTCACAGTATTATAGGAGACAACCTGGAGTTAATCTTATTAATGTGTAGCACATTCCATAAAAACAAAAACAAATATTTATAAAAAAATAATTTATGATACTCCTAATTTAAAACATTATTTTCTTTAAAATTTTACTACGATTCCTTCAGTTTTAACTGTAAACTGTAATTCATCCATTAATCATTCAAGGCATCTCCTTTTTATTTTTTTATTTATATTTTATCTTCTAAATTTATTTATCATCCTGTAGCAACACTTCAAAAACATTTCTATCTGTAAAATATGTTTTATCTGCTCCGTTACACATTCTGCAGTATTTCCTTAAGTCCACGCAATTGAAATTTGAATGAAATTCAAGCATAATTATTTTTTGCGATAAATAGATGTCTAATCACAATTTTTCCGAAATAACTTACTTTGGGTACTTATCATTCAATATATTTTCCCAATCTTGTTATTTCTTAAGAAAGATAAATTATTTCTGCAAAATACACTTTCCAGTAATAATGAAGATGAATTCTGCTTAGAATAGTTTATTTTCTTGAACGCTCTCAACTGCGATAGAAAAATATTTCTTGAACAGGCTCAATCTCTAAATCATAGCATATAAACGCATAGATTCTGGTCAATTAAAAATGAAAATTTTCCAAAAAAATAATTTTATACTATCAAATAAGAGGATTGGGAAAAAATCGTTTACAGTTATCGCATATCAAAATATATTCTCAAAGATTTCAGATAAGTATTAACTATTTCTCAAAATCCTTCAGTTGCTGCTTTTTTTTTTCAATTCCTACACACTATTAACTCACACTCTCTACATATTTATTAATTTATTTATCTTGGTGGAATTTTCAATCATAAATAAAATACGTTTTAAAGCGCTCATTTGAGCTGGAATTTAATATACATGATTATTTTGGATGATAATACAATAATTTAACTATAATTAATAAAAATTAATTCATTAAAACTAATTATTTAAAGAATTATAAATACAGCCACGTTGGCATCATTTTTGGCGACTTGTGTCAAAACTTGAAAAGGTTTTTTCCTCACGTTTTAAAGCATTCAGTTGAACAGAAATTTTATATACACGATTGTTTTGGATGACAATACGATACTTTACTGATAATTAATAAAAATTAATTACCACTTAATTTTGTGATTCTGTCATATGTATATACATATTTATATTAATTGTAACTATTTAATAAAAAGTAGCTAAAATAAAAATTTTCTTTGCTGATCTAAGTAGGAAATGACGTTAAAAAAAATTTATATTACTTGTTTTTTGGTTTTTCGTTTTATAAAAATGAAGCTAAAGGCTAAGAGTTCCTCAATTTTAATACATATTTAAAAGTTTAAAATCGAAAAATTAGAACTTAAAAAGTGTCTGTAAAAGCAAACAGATGTCAATTGTTACATTTTATTTGCTTAGTCTCAATATATGTATCACTAAAATTAATTCTATTCCACCGTACATATATTTTAAATTTATAAATCCTAACTTTTCTTTTATATGGATGAAATAATAAAATAAATTAGTTATTTATTACCGAAGCATAAAAAAACATTCTTTTATGATTTTCCTTCGAGCGTGTACATAAAATATTACAATATTTGCTTTTTTTAGCCTTTTTGCAATCATTTCTTTTATAAAATATTCCTTAAAATGTAAATTAGTTTAGTAGGATCTGCTTAAATCTGAGGAATTTGAATGCAAAATCGATGAATAACAACAATCATGTTTATCCCTCTTTCATTTCATACTGACTGAATTTGAATATTAACAAATATTTATATCTTGTCCTGAAATTTCATTTTTACTTACGTTATGAAGCTGTGATTTGTGACTATTCCTTTCAAGTGGTTATTTGTATTCATTTAATTAAAATAAGTGTTTCAGCACACACATACACACTGAGCTTTTAATTTCTTATTTCATTATTAATATACATCAGTGTTTAAATTAATAGAAATATTCATCGAAATTTTTACGAATTATCTAAAATATTTTTTTCTCAAACGAGGTTGAGGATCGGTATTTATGATTGCAAACTTAGCACATGCCCCGTGAGCTGGTATCAGCTTTTAGTGCGGCAGCATATAGGTATATACCAATTCTTGACAAAGCGAATTCGTACCAATATTTAATTTTGCCGAAAGCTCCCAAGCCAAACAGGCACTCTAAGAATCTTTAACATGTTATATAATCACACGACATGGACGCTGTCGATTTTTGCTCATGAAAACCACCAAGTTGAGCCGGGTCGAGCCCACAAACTTGGGCGTACAAGGCCAACGCCAAACCAACTACATCACCAGCCGGCATTTAAAACATTTAAAGGGAAAGAATTTAGACAGTTTTATAATATATGCCTGTTAACTCTGCTGAAATCTTAATTATCTAATGATTTTTATTAGTGAACTGAAATATATTGTTATTTGCACATTAATGATACTGCATTTCATTCCAAATTAGTTCTCTCTGAATGTGCTTTCTATGGCAAAGTAATTATTTTAATACTTTAAAGGTTTAAAACTGTATATTATAAAGACATTCTAAGAGTTGAAATCCCTTTTTTCACCAAAAGAGAACTGCTGTACACTCACATCATAAAACGATGCATCTATATCAAAGTCAGTCTATGTATGTACATGTCAGTCTATCTATATCAATCGTATTATATGCATTGAAAAAAAATTTGCATTTTTAAAGTTTATCTTTTTTCCTAAAAATTACTAACGATATACTACTTTATGAAACAATGTTCTGGGGAATAATAGAGTAGTAACTTAATAAGTGATAAATCATTTTTTTTCATCCTAAAAATTTCTCAGATGCAATAAAAAAGAGCAAAAAATGGACAAAAATAAAAAAAAATATATAAAATATAAAAGAAAAATTCTAAAATATAGAAAAGAATTCAGCTCAAAGATCCAGTTATTTAAAACATTTGAAAAATAAAACACAAACTAAAGAAACTTTTACCGAAACAAAGCGAATTCAGAAAAAAAAAACTAATGAGATCAAGGTTAGAAAAATTACTTCATTATAAATATTTAGCTTTTTGTGTTTCTTTTATCTTAGTTTAGATTTAAAATAACAAAAGAAGATAAATTCCTGGCTTCAGTGCTTCTTCAAATAAAAGAAAAAAATCAAACTCAAATCATTTTCGATACGTTTGTTTTTGAAATAAAAGTATTTTAGAAATAATTATATCAATTAATTAAAACTAATTAAAACGTCTTTAATTCTCAAAGTTCAATTTTTTTTCTTGAAATGAAACTTTTAATCTTTAAAAATTTAGTTTTATAATCACACCTTTATCTTTTTGGGAAGCTTTATCTTTATGTTATCTACTAAAAGAATAAAACTATACTTTTTTACAAAAATAAATTCCTTTTATAAACACTTTTTTCAATTTTATCATAATTTCTTTTATTTAGAATAAAGTTTGAGAAAAGCCATTTTCTCTTAAGTAAATAGGTTATTTTCTCAACATGATCATAGTTTTTAAAATTTTTATCATTTAAGAGCTATTATCGTCAACATGTTCCTCTATTTTAAGTGAAATTAATGAGAAGATATAATCCAAAAAAGTCACTATAAAAAGGAAAATTAATTTGTTTGCCAAAATCATTATTATTCTCCCCGAAGAATGGGAAAAAATACTGCACGATGGATAACAATTAACACAACAATTTATACAAAAACACAGAGATTTTGGAGCTCGTTTCTTTATTCTGTCGATTAGCTTGAAATTTTTCTTTGGTCTCTATTGCATTAAATAAAAGTTCATTAGCATGCTCATTATATTAACAAATTGATTAATAATACTGCATCAAAAAATAAAATAATAAAGTTAATTAAAAGCTAAAATTCCTGAAGCTAATCTAAATTTATAAGAATTCAAAACACAAATTTAAATTGAAATAAAAATGTTTTTCTGTTTTAAAAGATAAATATTGCCTATTTCTATTCACAATTTTCGAAAGTTTTGATGAAGTAAAAAGCATCTTTGATGCACATTTCAGTCTTATAACTTTTATTGGTACCAGGAATCTGTAACTTTTTCAAAAGTTACATAACGTCCCAATACAGTACAAGCGAAATATATGTCCAAGTTTTTATTAGACAATACATAGAATTGTATTGAAATTGTAAATGGCAGATCAAATAAACTAATCTTTATCCATTTTTATTATTTCAAACCATTACTAGCTTTTAACATATTGACAAAAAATATATTACGAAACCTTTCACTTCTTTGTTTCACTATATATGAAAGATAAATATTGTCTTGGTGGAGAAAGATATCAAAATTTTACAGCAACGTGACTGTAAATCAATGCATTTATAATAAAGAAACTTTCTGATAAAACAATCAAAACACAAAGCCTCATATACATATCCTTTCGAGTAAACAAATTGCTATGTGTACGTTATAATAATTTCAAAAACTCTGTGGTATATACACAAGTTAGACTTCTTTATACAGGGTGTATCTAAACTCTTGGACAAAACTTTAAGGGATGACAGTACACATCAAGACAAACAATATTAAATAGGAAACTTGAGGGTCCCAAACGTCTTCCGAAAGAGATAGACACCATTAAATTTAGGGTCCGAAATTTCAAATGATTATAAAAAACGGAAAAATAGGTCGATTTGTTAGCGGTTTCCTCTAAAATTATTCTTTTTGTCGGTATTTTCTTGAAAAATAAATTTAAAAATAAAGTTTAAAAAAATGTCGATAGAGGGCAGTTTAGACTTTGGAGTAACGAACAACTATTTTTTACAGTTATTTTTTGTATCACATTAAATGCTTTCAAAAGCTTAGACTTAAACTGAAATTTTGAGCTCAAAATCTTATTCGTTCGGGGTGGTTATGTAGCGCAAACGGAATTATGTTCAGGAGGTGAAATTTGAAACTAAACTCCCTCCCCCATGAACAGAGTTCAGTTATTTCCGATCTTGGCGTCGTAGACCAGGCAGCAACTACTACCTCCTACACGTAAAATAAACGAGAGAAGGATGAAAAAATTAAAAAATTTATTCATAATAGACATGAGCAATTTCTTCGCTCAAAATAAAAAGAAACAACTTGATGTACGCACGTAGTGCGCATGAATGAAGGTTAAATGAATGTTGACACGTAGAAAATAGTACATGTATTTATTTGCGGAATCACAAAAACTTCTCGAAAGAGCGCCCACCAACAAGGATGCAGGCCTCGCACCGCCGGTGGAGGGACTTTTCGAACGATAGCAAATACCCGGCTCTCCCGGATAGCCCTAACGGCAATCCTCACATCCAGGGCCTCGTCGTCGACGGGGCTTGAGTAAACAAGACTCTTCAAATGGCGCCAGAGGAAGAAGTCTTGGCAGGAGAGGTCAAGCGAGGGTGCCAGTCAATTTATCGGACCATCCCGTCCAATCCATCGGCCTGGAAATTCTGTATCCAATGCATTTCACACATCTGAGCTGAAATGAGCAGACACTCCGTCATGTTCGAACCCCATACGAGCCTTTATGTAGGCTGGAACACTTTGTAGTAGAACTGGAATCACCTCTTGTAGGAATACCAGATACTTTCCGCCGTCCAGGCGCCTTGGATGAAGGTATACCCCGATCAAATGATCGTGATAATTCCGGTAAACACATTGATGTTGAAATGCCATTGATATGAATGCGGACGGATGGTGTGTAGGTTAGCATATATATATATATCCAGTTGTGTGCACTAGGTACATTGAAAATGCCTTCACGACTGAAACTGCATTCAGTGGAGAATAGCACGTGTGTGGTAAAGTCTGGTTGCACAGCCAATCGTTGGAGGAACCATCCTGAAAAAATCTACACGTGGCTGATGGTCGGTTGCTTTCAAGGCGTGCACACGCTGCGCATGTTAAGGTCGAATGCCTTGTCTCCCAACACTCGCCAAACCTTATGTAGCTCACATTTCCGGTGGTGGATACAGTCCACGTGTTCGTCTCCTATTGCTCCTCGAATTCACACAACACATGCTTTCAAGTTCCGGAGTCCTCGCACTCCTACACCCCACTGACAAAAGAAGCGGTTTTCTCTGAGACGCCGATTCAAACGTTCGAAGTTTTCGGTTCGGCAAGCTTCTCGAAGGAAATCGTTCCCTGTACATCCCATCCGCAACGCCGTAAATAAAATGGATATATGACATTTCTTGATTTGTGTAGCTAGTCATCCCTACAGACGTCAAAAACGAAACCAAGATGAATGCAGACAGCCAAAGCTTTTATAGCACTTTATGTCCTTACATACAGTTAGCACCATACAGTTAAATCCTTGTGTACTACACTTTGCATGCAAATCAGATGATTTGTTAATCGGGTATTTTGCGCGGAGAAATTGCTCATGTGTGTTATGAATAACTTTTTTATTTAATTTTGTCATCCCTCTCTCGTTTATTTTATGTTTAGTGGGTAGTAGTTGCTGCCTAGTCTACGACCGAGCGTCCAAAATCGTGAATAACTGAACTGTGTCCAGGGGAAGAGGGGGCCTCAGATTTCACCTCCTGAACACAGTTGAGTTTGCGCTACTTAACCACCCCCAACGATTCAGATTTTGAGCTCGAAATTTAAGTTTGTCCAAGCATACTGACAAAAGAATGTTTTACTAAACTGCTAACGATTGACCTCGTTTTTTAATCATAAAATTTTGAACCGGAAACAATGCCCTATCTCCTTCGGAAGACGTTTGGGACATAAGTTTCCCATTTGATCGGTACGATCATTGACCAAACACCGGTCAAAAACAAATTTAATTCTAAAAGCCAAGATTATTTTTTATCTTTCTCCTTACCTACAAATTGAAAGCTCTAAACGTAAAACGCAGAATTATTGATGATTTTATTCGATTTATTTCACATCTATGGCAAGCTCAAAATTTTAAACTGATTGTATCTCAGAATAACTATTTTTTAATTTTCACTGCTAAGGCTTTTTTTTGTGCTCCTAAGTACTTATTTTTACCTATTCAAAATAGTTGATGTAACAAGGTGGTGTACTTTGAAGAGGAAGCTAGATTTCCTCTTAAAATTTGATTCGCATTATACCATTGTAAGAATTTTGAAAAAAATTTAAAAGTATTTTGAAACCCATGCCAACTTTTATTATACAAAAAATAACGTAAAAATTAGTTCGTTCTCATTCTTAATCTCTTAAGGTAGCATTTTAAATTTACTTTAAATTTTTTAAAATTTTTTTAAAAAAATTACATAGGCTATTTTTGAAACCGAAATTTGAACACAAATCTGTTTTGCTGTATACATATTTGGAGCACCCAAAAATTTTAAACCTTTAGAATTAAAATTTGTCTTTAAAAGTTTCCTATTGTCCCATATTGTTTGTCTTGATGTGTACTGTCACCCCTTACAGTTTTGCCCAAGAGTTTAGATACATCCTGTACTGTAATTTTGCAGTATTAAAAAATGTTTCATTTTCTTACATTTAATTTCCTGAGTTCCTTCATTTAATTTATTAAATTTTAATTACGCTTATTTCCAACAAGCCATTCACAAACCACAAACCATCTAAGATATATAAAAACTTATGGTTATTTTTTAAGCTGATTTAGAACTAACACTAAATATATATATATATACAGTTGAATAAAATCAGTCGAATTAGATTTCATATAAATGTTTCTTAACTGGCGATCTCTTAAAATTTCAACACTCGTTATTCCACTTGTGCTCCAATATGCTTTATCATTTTAAATGTTTTTTTTCCTTTTCTCAAAGTAATCACAGTAGTTTTTCCCCCCTAAAATAACTTTTTAACACTATTCAAAGATGTGTTCTCGTTAATTCACACATCTTGCATTATATTTTAAGAATTCCTTTAAGAATTAGTAACTAAAAGTAGCAAAAATGTAAATGTTTCGGGGAAATAGAATACAAAGAAAAAGAAAGAACTTTCAAAATGCAAGAAGAAAATGCATAAGTGGCTGAAACATGTAGCAGTTAATAACTCTTGCTTGTCACAAATAATAAACTTTAAGAGAAACACGAATCCCTTGATTGTCACGAGGCTTCGTTTTCTTGAGTTACAATCATCTACAGAAGATGAATCACTTCCAAAGGGGAATTTTTCTCTGTAAGAAGGTTTAATGCTAAATATTATTTTGTATTAATAAGTAGAAATACTACTAAATAAAGGTTTTTTTTCAAACTGTAGTATCATGTTCTTAGCTTCATGTTTGATATATTAATTACACTTAAAAGAAATATAGAATAGTTAATTATCAAAAAAAATTTAGTTCCATCGAGCTTGGAAACATTTGTCAATTTGCAAAAATAATGGATTTTTAAAACTTTCCCTTTTTTTTCCTTTCGATTCATCTCAATCGACTAGAGAATAAATTCGTTCATTCTCCTAAATTAGCATTTACACACACACATTAATTCCATGTTTAAGTGTTGCCTTTTAAAGTAGTAATAATTTATCAAAACCTCAACAGTATAAATTTTTATGAGTTTTCTTATTCATTTTGGAAAACTTTTAATTCGCCATTTTATAAATAACTGAGTAGTCCGTCTTATACTTCATTACACTTTCCCACAAATGTAAAAGTTCAGTTGCTGTTGAATAATTCATGCACCATTAATATTAGAATATATAAATTATAATTTTTATTTGATACTTCATTTTTCTACACGTAATCAATTTTGAGTGAATTTTATCAATTATTATTGTAATGAATCTTAAAAAAATAAAGTTTTGAGTGTATGGGTTTAATTTAACAAATAAAATAAAACATACAGAGACATAAACTCTAAGAACATGCTAAAAATTATTTTGAATTTTATTTTTAAGTTAAAATAGATAAAATAATTCCTGTGCAACACAAGTATCATACGGGGCTTTCCGAAGTAAAAAACAAAACAAATAGAATAAAATAACGAAAGAAACGGAAAAACCGCAATTGAAAAATTACAAAAACAATGAAATTATAAAATCTAAACAATCTAGTTACAAAATCAAATCAATGAAGTTACAAAATAATGTGAAGGCTACTTTACTGAAAATAAACTGAAAACACTAGGTTTGCTTCACACGAGGCAACTTTGTACCAGTCAACTCGCTTTCTGTCATCACTTCTCTAGCGTGGGGAGAGAATTCCCCACTCACACGCAGACTGAAAATAGAGTGCCGTAAGGGTACAGTGTGGGCCGGACTCATCGATACAGTTATTGAGTCCAAAGAAATAAAAGGTTTCTCCATTTTCAATGCACATTCAGCCGTGTGTGAAGAGCGGAGCTTCTACAATATCTTTTGAATTAAGTAAATTAGGAGTTTGCGGTTTTCGGAAGCTTCAGGGAGTGGCACAACAGGAAGTGCCAGTTGATTATGTGTAAAGAGACCCAGCGAACCCAGGGACCCAAGTACATAAGCCGGACTCAGGAACTACGTGTGAAAGGCGATTTCTATTCAAAACTATCTCCTTTTTCGATGTAGGGTACCAATTGACTTGTGGGAAAAAGGAAGCCAAATGATTTTACATGGATTGTCGACGTCGGTATAGATGCACCCATTAGACATTGATTATATAATTCTCAATTGCAATTTTGCTTTGCTCTTTTCTTTAATTATTTGCATAAATTTTCTGTCTCTAATCATCCCGTTATTTGTACTTAATTACGTGCCTTTGCTCATAATGTTGAAGTTTAACATTTGAGGAAAGTATAATATTTCTAAGCAACTTTTTTTTTTGCGCAAAATACCTTTCATTGTCAAAGTTTATTTAACCATTAATGACCCCAACCCATCCAGACATTATGCGATACAAATTTTTAAATTCTATTTTGTGTAAGAAAGTAAGGTATATTTCCTATTGTAATAAAAATATAATTTTGTAGTATCAGAATTTTCCAATGGTCCGCAAATATTAAATATAAAACTTGCGGATATAATTTTTTATTTCAGAAGAATCAGACATTTTTATTGTTAAAATGTATTATACTATATTGATATATCTTTAAATTATTCTCTATATTGGCTCATAATTCAACAATGATGCAACTACAATAACAAGCATATAGGCTGATATAAATGATACATAAGTATAGTATTTTAGCCATTGTGGACCAAAGTCTCACCATTAAACATGCTTCCGAGCATCATTTAATACCTACTGTAATATTACAAACATGCATGAAATGAACAGACTGCTTGCGCAGATTAAAGTGCTTCGAATAAATGTTTGCTTCCATATCGTTACAGATATCAATGCTGTCTGAACGTTATACGGAGATATTATTCCGCAACAGTTATCTAACATTGCTGACAATGTTTACCAATTTCACGAAGTCTTAACAAATTAAAACCGAATATAGTTTTAATGCCCCGCGCTTAAAATGTGTTTGTCTGATTAAAATGTGAAGCAAAAAATTATTTCAGGAAATATTTATAAAATTGAGATTAAAAAATTAAAAAAGTTTATTAAAGATGTTTCAGTAAATCATATAGAAGAACAAAAGAATTTTCTTTTTAAAAGGGATCCAAAGTTCGGAACCGTAAATTTTGGGAAAAAGATAATTTTCATGATTTTGTTTT
>BMAV01013983.1:0-80313 GCA_019973955.1 Trichonephila inaurata madagascariensis
TTTAATTTCTGTTCAAATTTTATATTTTTGCAAAAAGATATGAATGAAATCAATCACATCAACATCAGAAAAAAAATCATTGTTGATTTAATTCAATATATTTTCCCACAAAAATAAATAAAGAACTTTTTTTTTTTAAAAAACTAGATATATAAGTTTTGTATTAATTTCGGGAAACAATTTTATTCAATATATAAACATATATGTTCTTCAAGATTATTTTGTGATGGGCTCACGTGTTTTTTTTTATTGACCTCTGGGTTTTTTTGGGGCCAAGATTAATGGCAACTCTTTTCCAAACCCAAAAACCCCAAAGAAGGAAAATAAGAGGAAATGCAAAAAGATATTTTTAAATGGGTTTCGTAGTCGAATGGAAATTTTGGGGGAGTGTTATGTGTGAAAGTGATCAAGCGTGTGCCAATTGTAAAGTTCCCTTTTTGAAGATTAAATTAGGTCATCCATTACGCGCCCCCAGACGCCTCTTCTTGTTGAAACTTTGATTACGGTAGGATTAATTTTTGATATTAGGACTTGTAATTTATTAGAAGTGAATAGGGGATTAAGTATTGATAGTGGTCCTTCCCGGATTCGGTTTCTATTACTGTGTTTTTGTTCATAGTAATTCCCCATATATAATATAATATTATCAAAATTGTTAAACCTTTAATTTCTTTAAAAATCATAAAAGAATTAAAAAAGTATTTTCCCTGTAAGCCCACACATCTACCCACGCGACAATCAAAGGATCTGTCATTTTAAAGGGGGTTTCAAATTTTCCAAAAAAATTATGTTTAAAAAGCGCAAATGTAAGTTTTATTTCAATAATAATTTTCTTTGCTGCAATATCGCTTTATTCAAATGGAACTTACTTGGAATAATTTTATTTTTGTTAAAAAAATTAAAAAAATAAAATAAAATAATTCATACAAAACATGAAATAGTTTTTCTTCGAAAAGCGAAATTTGAAAAAGATTTCATTTAACAGTAAATCATTTTATAAAATTGTATCATAAGAACTAAATTTTTTACATATGCCAGTTACTCTTGTTAAACTACTATTTTCAATTAATTCATTCCAAATAGTTGCTCTGTTTAACTATACAGGTTCAAAAAAAAAATTAAAGTAAAACGTGATAAATAAAGTTAACCAAAGAATGTCTGATTATTTTGATTGAAAATCCACTGAAGAACAGATGATCTTATATCTTATAAAAAAACAAAATTTCCCTAAGGCGTAAGTTGATGGTTCTTAAAGAATGAAATGAGACACATATTTTTTTCCCCATTTGTATTAAAAATTAAGGTATTCTAAAAAGCGACTAAAATACAATTTGTCTTGAAGTGAAATAAATTTAAGAAAACCAGAAATTCTTTTTTTAAAAATTTTAAAAATGAAATTTTTTAAGAAATTTGATAATTAGTATATTTTTTTTTTTTTAAATGAAATTTTCTATTTTTTCAAAAAAAAGAGTTTTCTTTTTTTAAAAAAGTTCTCATGGTATCAAATAAAAATTTAAAATTTTTTTTGAAGAATGATTCTAAAACCGGGAACGGTAAACCCTTTTTTTGGACGGGGTCAAATTTCGTTCATATTTTTTATCGGCCATGGGTCACTAATGCCATTTACCATAATTAAATTTTAAAAATTTTTAACTAGTTTTTTTAAAACTAAACATCTTTAAATTTCAATTGGCTTAAGGGGAAAAAAAAGGGGGCCATTGAAGTTTTTTCAAAACATAACTGAACATAATCTAAAAAAAGTGCATTTACCCGAAGAAAGTGTTTAAATATCGTTATTTGTTTTTTTTAAATTTTTTTTTTATCAAAAAATGGATTAAATTGCCTTTTTTTTGATATTTTGTAAACACTTTCATTTTTCAAATTTCCCCAAATATTGCTTTCATATCAATCGTTGTCATTTGCGTTTTTTGCTTAAATCGCTGAAGGTTATGGGCAATTTAAATTTATTTTGTGTAAATGAAGTGCTTAAAAAAAATTCAAAAGAATATAAATAACCCACACTAATTAGAAAATCTAAAAAAATGCGTAAAAAACAAAGGGTTTTCCCTAGTAATCGTGGATCATTGGTTGTGGTCGGTTTGACCCACGGGTCATGGTTCTTCATTACTCTCTAAACTAAAATTTTTTTAAAAAAAAGCAAAAAAAAAGGAGATCGCATTCAATTTGCAGAACAAAGAGCAAATTTTAATATACCATCTTTCTTGTTTTAATTAAAAATTGTTTTTTTAAAAAATATCTTCTTAATGTTTGAAGCAGTGCTTTTTTTTATTTATAAGTTTTGTAGCATGTTTCAACCCGATTTTTTATACTTAAAATATTTTAAAACTTTCCATTTACAATAAAAATATTTTATTTAACCTTAAAATACCCCATGTTAATAATGTGGGATTAAAAATTTAAATAAATTTTCCCCCTTTTTTTTGAAGAAACTTTTTAATCAGTGCTCGCTTTTTTTACAAATTAAATGAAGATAGCCCAATAATAAGACGTTTATAACATCAAAGTATTTTTTTTTTTATCCAATTGTCTTTATTTTTTTAGGTTTCCGGTCTAACACTGCCAAAATTTGAAACCGAAAACGTTCCGATTTTCCGTTTCACATTTCCCCACATTTTTGACATGTTTGGCGGTTTTCATGGGGGCACCGCATAATTTGGGGCTGTTTCGTCAAACCGTCGCAAATTTTAAAAAACATTATTCGATGGGTAGGCATCGTTAAGGTGGGGTAAAAAAATGTAAAAGTCGATAATGGGGAATCCCCCTTTTTTGTAAGTCGATGAACAGAAAGTAGATGTATTTTCATGTCGGGTAACGAGAGTCACTTTTTTTGAAAAGAATCATCTGAAACAGCTGGTATTCATCAAGATCAAGAAAACCCGTCTTCCACCCCTTTTTTCTAGTATAAAAAAACACCCTTTTTTGGGGGTTTTTGCCACAAAAAGACCGGATTTTTTTAAGCCCGTAAAAAAAAATGGATAATTTTTCATCTCTTTTGGGGCATGGAGAATATTTATTATGTTAAATTAAAACATTTTCATTTAATTAAAATACAGTTGAACCTCTATATAACGAACCTCTATATTGCGAATTTTTTTGTACATAGAGTTTTTCCTGGGAAACCAAGAACATTTCACGATTTTCTTCGTAAAATAATCTCTATAGTAAATGCATTTTCTATATAACGAACTTTTTCTTTTTGATTCAATTTTTTTTTCTTTTTTTTAAAAAAATTTCGAAAAAATTAATTTTTGTCTCTTTAACAATTTTATGGTGGTCATAAATCTTCAACTGATTTTTTAATCATAACGCGCCGATGCCAATGGCTGGGCGTTTCATCCAAAAGGCAACCCCCTTTAAACCCCCTTGCCCAGTTCACTAGAAACATCTTCAATATCCCGTCCCCGGGGTTCTTTATAAAAAAAAAGTATGTTTAATATTATTTGTATGCTTTAAATTATAAATTGTTCTTTAAAATTTATTAATTTTTTTTATAATTTTTTTTTTTAATATTGAAAATGCAATAAAGTCTTCAACATTCTTTTTAAACTTGTTTTTTCCCTGTAGTCTTTCTTTCTTTCTTTTTGATGGGGCATTAAAAAAAAACATATATTAATTTTAAAAATTTTTTAATAATTACTTTTTAATATATAGTGTTAATGTTTAATATTTGTTTTTGTAATTTATAAATATATTAAAAATTCCTATATATAACGCGAATTTTCCATATAGCGAACTTTTTTTCCGATATGCGACTTGTTTTATAGAGGGCTGACTATACCCCCGGCATATAAAGCACCTTTTGAAAAAAAACAAGATTGAAATTTCGGGGGCCGGGTTTTACGCCGGGTTTAAAAGAAGCCCCAAAATAAATTTTTTAAAAAAAATCAGCAAGAAAAAAAATTTGACTTCTACATATATCAAAACAAAGTTTTTTAAAAAAAAAGATATTCTTTTTAACTTAAATGCTTGTAGTTCTAGAAGAGGGAGATATATATATATTATTTAAAATTTAGGATAATATCTCGAATAAATGACCCCAAAAATATAAAAGCTTTGCATACGATTTTCAGGGTTTTTTTTTAAAGAAAAGGGGTTTTGGGTTTTACGGGACAATACCTAAAAAATTAAAAAAAAACAGCTTGAAAATAAAGATGAACTCTTTTAAAAGCCGATGACGTTATGCACCAGATTTTGTTTTTTTCATGTTTATTGCCTTATAAGGTTAAAATGTGGCATTTCAAAACTGAAAAAAAAGGTGTTATTTTTAAAATTTATTACCTTTAAAAAAAAAATGGGTTTTATTTTTTTTTTTTCTTTTTTAAATTTTTTTAGAATTTATAAATATAAAAAAAATTTAATTTTTTTTTTTATTTTAACGTCATTCAAACATTTTGGAACTCTGTGTCAGTAATCTACATTTCGAATTTAAAAACCAATGTGTTTTTTTTAAACAAACCCCTTCCCAAAGATATATTTATATTAAATGTAATTATATATATATATATATATATATATATATTATATTTCTTCTCCATTGGGAGATCCTGATGTTTTTTTCCGAATCTAAAAAAATGATATTAATAAAATTGACAGCATAGCAATCATCCGATAAAACTAATAGTTTAATGAAATATTGATAATGTAAAGGAATATTAAAGATTTGTTTAAAATAAAAAGAAGAAATAAACGTTTCTAAACATATTTCCTTAGCTTTTTATATTCTTATTTCTTGTAAACAGATAGTTTGATACCTTATTAAGCTCTTCTGATATTTTAAAACTCTTACATTCCACTTGGGGTATGGTCATAAAATCAAATATATATTAAGAAACATTTTTTTAGCTTACAATCTTTTAAAAATGAACTGAAAAAAGTAAATATTTTAATCCGAATTTATGTATTCCCAGTGTAATAGGGTACTTCTAAGACCGAATCTAAGAGAGGTTACTTAACTTCAGAATTTCCTCTTGGCGATAAATTCTTACAAATCAAGAAATGCAATTTTGTTTTTAAAAAAAATGTGGTACTCCAATTTCAAAACATTCTATTTTAAGTGAAACTTTCCGTGTGGAAATGTTCTATTGATTCCACTAAAAATGCGATAGATAGGAAAGACATATTTTTCAAGAGAGAGGATTATTTTTTTAAACTACAAGAGCATTTATTTTATATTTAGGCATTCAGAAATTTGTGATAATGTCTGTTTTTAAATATCACTTCCTATAATTTTTCATTATAATGAATGACATGGAAATAATTAAATTTTCCTAAGTTCACTCTATTTGGAATTTTATAACGTTATTTTAGTCATTAAGTCAAGATGAATATTAAATAAAAGCTCCCACTGAATACAGAAAAAGGAATTTCATTAAAACTAGAATTCAGGTCAAATATTCATTAATTTTTTATTCATATGTGATTGCTACACAATTTAAAGCACATTAAAAATCTTTTTGCATATATCAAAGAAGCTTTTATTTGAAAAACAAGTTAACATTTTCAAAAATAATTCAACATACTTGAAGTTATAATAGAAGACTAGAAGATATATATAGTAGTTTTTCCAAAACAAAAAAAAATACGGGTGAGTGGAAAGATTTAAATAGTAATTCTTCTTACACTTCTCAAGTATTTATACCTACTTTTTCTATTTTCGTATTTTTCATATTTAAACTTCAAAGTACGAGGACAAATCACTATTAAAAGTTAAGTGTTTTTTTTTTCTAGTTTCTCTCTAAATTCAACTCTTAACAGAGATTGCAACCCTCAAAAATGCGCGAAGTTGAATTTTAATTACATAATAGGTAGACGTGCAAATGATTAAATTTGTGTATCTGAAGACCTAATATACAGGGCCTGGAAATAATATAAAGCAACTGGCACACTCCGTAAATGATTTCAGGAACGAATTGTTGAATCACAATTAACAATTAAAGGAGCACACAATGTGCTTTGAATGCATCAGTGAGTGAAATGTTGCATCTGTTACCTGCAGAACGAAGTATGTATCCTGAGGCTGCATTCCTTTAATTGTCGATACATGGATGCCACTAATAGTGGATAACATGTGAACAATTCAACGATGTTTAGCAAAATGGACGAGAAATCACCTGCGAACACGAGTCATTGAATTGCACAGTTATCGATAAACATTTGTCGTAGCACAAGTTGAATAAAAATATTTGGCATGATCAGAGTAGGTTTCTCGCAGCCGCCACACAATTTGCCATTGTTTACACGAAGGATGGTTGTGTGTACAACATTTAGAAACATGAGTATGTTTATGTACTCAATACAGCTTGGACTAGTCATCGGTTTTAACAATTGACCAATAAATGATATCGGGAAATATGTTCAGATAAGTCCCGATTTTATTTACGGAGGAATTAAAGTCGTGAATTGCCATGTTGACTTCCGAGCAACGAATGCTACTAGTCCATATCATGAACATAGTACCAATCTCACACTAGGTTTCATGGAGGCAGGGTGGTATTCCGCTCTGATAAAGATCAACCTTTGTTCTATCTACCATCAGTTTAACATCAAACCAGTGTGCTACCTATGTTTGCTGCACAAGAGTGGTGACCCAGACACTAAGACTCACCAAACAATTCAGGATCCACCTGGTCTGACAAATGATACATTCTGGTAAATACATTGACGAGAGAATACAAGGCGCATTTTTCCAATGGAAACACTTGGATTCGGTTACATTATTGATTAGATACAATGAGTCAATTATGTCTTGAGGGCTGAATCGTCAAGGAGCTTTCAGGATGAAGCCATGTATTAACCTCCGAAATCAACTGACAAGGAACCTGTCTAGAAAATTGATGAATCTACTTGAAGAACTGAATCTGTAATGTTACGGTGCCACTTAGAATTCTGTAAAAATCCGATAGATTGTTACTAAATTCCTACTACTAATATGTGTCTATTGATTCATGTCTGTAACTAAAAATAAATGAGGTTAAGTATAGTATTTTAAAGGCCATTGAGAAGCGTCCGTAAAACTTAAAAATCTTATTTTAAGCTTTTATTACAATGAATTCGTGCTAATGAAGCTATCCCCGTAATTACCACCCAATGCTAACTGTGCGTTAGAGCTCTTAAAAAATCTGAGATTGAGATAAATATGCATCGATTTCTCCCGTTGTACTACCATCTTATACATCCAATTGTTCACTGTTTCTCACTTTAGCTGTTTTCGAGATTTCATTTGCAATTAAGTCAACATTTAAAGTTGCATGTGGACTATTGGTGATGGAACACGAAATTTTGAACACGTGTCATATGACTAAGAGGTCACCTGAACAGATACTCCATTCTTTAAAATTCCATATTATTCCAACGTAAGAAATTTGAATCTCAGCACATATGTTACACATCGTACTCTCTAAACAGTAGATCTTTGGTAGCATCAAAACTCAAAACACTAGACTCAAAACACTGGTTACCTATTTACAACTGTGACAATTCAACTGATTTCGGCTTACGTAGCTGTTGCTACTGAACTTTACCAATTTTTATTCATTTTAGTAGGACAAAAGTCGCCAATACATAAGAAGGAAAAAAATCGTAGAAATTTTTAGATGCGTTTACAAAACATTTTCTTCTACATACCTCATAGATAAGGTACTTATGTACTCTAAAAATTTGCAACTTCAGCATTAGTTTGACTAATTATCAAATATTTTCCATGAAAATTAAATATATAATTTTTTTTGATTTAAAATGATAATCATGGTTTGATTGTTTAAAATTTTTTTAATTTTAAAAAAAAATTTTCCCCAATGGTTTTAAATTCCATTTTATCTTCTAGACTGAGTTACATTTCTCTGAGTCTCTTAATTTGATGAAGAATGACCTTTTGCGTTAAGTGCTTTTCCCCAAAAAAATATTCCTTCTGTTCATTTAAAAGAGATCATTTTAAATTATCTGTTTATTTTCGTATTTTTTTTAGGTTTTTTTAAAAAGCTTTTCCCATTTCGTAAAATACGTATTTTTGAATGTTAGACCAAATGTTCCTGAAGTAGACATTTCGGTGAAGTATTAATTAAGAATAGATAATTAAAAATTAAGGAAACACTCCAAGACTTTCAGAGTGCAATGGCGTATCTTCATAATTTAGTTAAATACGTATACTTCGTAGAATTCTAATACCACTTTAAAAAAATTTTAAAATATCTGTTCCTAATTCAGAAGTCATTTTTATCCATAGGATTACATATGAAGCATGCTCAAATGTCTTATTAATATTTCGGTTTTTAGGATAATAATTTTCTTCTGTTGTTTTTGATTTTGTGAAATTTAATTGTTTTGATTTCCTTTTTTTTGATAGGAACAAAACTCTAATTCTGAGCGTATGATTTGCTACAAACATATTTTAATACTGATCGTGTGTGTGTGTGTGTGTCGTTTATTTCTATTTAAATCTGTACATTTTAATGCAATAAATACAATATTTTTTTTATCTTTTGCCGTAAAATTTTAAAGGGTAATTAATTTTATTAATTTTGCTTTGAGGTTTAGTATTCTCTACGTGTTCTTTATTTAATTTTAAGAATTCGCTTATACTATATAATCGTACATTTTACCTGAACATTCCGTTTTTTCTTTTTAGTTTAAAAATGAGTTCCATAATCAAAACCCTTATTTTGATGGACTAGGGAACATATCTTTCGGATGAAAAATTGTTTTTTTTTCCGGTCATGACAGAAAGTTTGGTTACTTTCTTCACATAATATTGAAATATAACATTTGTATGAAAAACATATCAGGAATAAGAACTGAAATTATGAAATTATTATTATAAAATGTCTTAATTTAAAAATTTTACATGCATACATGTCACAAAGTAGAAAAATTACATTATTGTATTGCCTCGAAAATATTCTGCTTTATATATTACACATTCTATTTTTATAGTTATTATTTCTCTTTATAAAATAGATTTTTTTTTAACATAACACTTTTTTTTAGCTTTTTTTTTCTAAAAAGGGAATTTTCTTCAACTTCTGACTTTCCGACTTGCACAAATGATATATCAATCAAAAGATAATAATGCAAAGAATAAGATTAAATAAAAATAAACAAACAATAGGTTGGTCATTTTGGGGGCACCAAGTCCGCTAAAGAACAATATTAATAAATACTAATGACCCCATGGGCTTGTCATATATAAAATATATATAAATGAAACACTTATCATCATAATTTGTGCGGTTTATATTTATTCCCTTAACTGCTGAATTAAAGTTACCCGATTCGCTCCCCAACACTCCCATTTTCCTCGTAGGCGTACGTATGTGATGCATTGGGGAGGGAGGAGAGAATAAAGGAGAATAAATTAGCAAAATCCTCTGAAGTAAGTAAATCCTTCGCAAATACAATAAAGGTAATTTTATTATATTCCAAAGTTTTTGGAATAATTTTATGGATATCAGTGTACAAAAATTGCTGTACTTCGGAAAGACGTATATATACGTTCGGCAATTAATGATTTGACTAAGCGAAACGTTTATATACGTCGATGGTACTTAAGATTTTTAAGCCGTATTGTTGCTTTAGCATCAACGTATAGTATTATTGAATTCAATAGATTGTTATTGTATGGAGGGAGGGCGATGAAAATAATGATTGAATACTGGGTCGCAAATATTGAAACTTTGAGAAGCACTGCATTAATGCAGTTCCTTAAGTCTTCGCTTCTCATCTGTTTTCCAAGACGTCACAATGTATTTGATAGTTATCAAGACGATTGCCCTCTTAACTCAAGAGTATCTCAGTTCATTCAACAAAATGTAAAATGTAACACTAATTTAAAAAAAAAGATAGTGTATCAAAGATTAACTTCAGAAATATCTAAGAAACAGGGATTTTTATTTTATAGGTAAATGAACTTATACAAACCAATGCCTTAAAATAGTTTCTTTATAAAGGCAATCATAATGCTTCGTGAATTTGCTTTTAATATAACAGAATATATTGAACAGATGATAATAATCCTGAACATTATTTGCGAATATGTAAAATTCATAGATAAATAGGAAGGGGACTCGCCATAAAATATACGAAATGATTTCATTTTACCAAGAATAAAAATTGTGTGTAAGGTAAGAATATATTTACCTCAATTTCTAACGAGACTGCTAACGTATGAATTTACATAAATAAACAATTACTTAACGTTAAATAAAATCCTATAAAACAGCGACATGTGTATTTCTGAAGATTCATTTTATAGCTCCTATTTTGTATTGTTTTGAAAAAAAAACAAGATTTAATAGTTTCAGCTGATTCTGTAAAAAATTATGATACCAATTTTATATACTTTTATTTTTTACATAAACACTTGAAATGTTTCAGTGATTGTTTAAAAAGTTATTCGAATAAATATTGTTTGCTCTTTCTTTAAATGCGTTAAAATGTTCCTGAGTTATGAGAATTACAATGCCTAGAGTTTTAAAATATATTCTGATCCATGATCATTATTTTTCGTAAGGAAGTTTCACTAAGCTGCTTTATTTCTCTGCTAGGTTAGAAACATTAAAGTATCTTGTTATATCTTTTGATGATGAGAGTCATAGTCTATTATTCGATTTAATAGTTAATTACACTGGTGTGTCTAAAGGAAGATTGTATATAAGAGGATTGTGTGTGTGTGATAAGTAAGGTCTCCAATAGTATAAAAAAAGTTTTCAACAAGGTAAAATAATATAACAGAGGTATCAGAATGAAGGGATTTTATTACTTTTACATATTGAAAATTCATTTCTCGAAATAATCGCAAATAGTCTTTCAATAGTCATAATAAACATTTGTTTAATCGTTGTATGCGTTTCTTCATTCCATGCATGAAGAAAGCTGAAGCATGAAGCAGCTGTGCACCCATTTGTTCACGGCTGCCTGAACTTTAACATCCATTGAAGAACTTTGACCTTTTAATGTCTCCTTCCATTTTGGGAGCAACCAAAACTCAAAAGGTGCCAAATCTGGGTTGCAGGACGGTTGTGGAGCCACTGTAAATTTTAGTTTTTATATGACTTCTGTATATGTGCGCTGCAATGCGGTCTTGCATTGTCGTGATGCAAATAAAAAGTTCCTTTCCGGTCTGATTCTGCCGATGCATTGCTTGAGTGATCATAATGTTGCACAGTACCTGTCGGAATTCACTATCAGTCGTTTAGTCAGATATTCCGTGTAGTTTACACTATTTGCATGCCAAAAGACGGTGATTAAGACTTAATTTGCTCACATTAAGTTTTGATTTCCTTGACACTGGGAGAACCAGGATGACGATATTCCATGGATTACCTCTTGTTTTCTGGGTCATAATGAAGAATCCAGGATGTCGAAGTTCAGGCAGCCGTGCGCAAATGGGTACGCAGCCAACCAGAATCTTCCTTAATGGACGGAATGAAGAAAGGGATAGAATGATTGAACAAATGTGTAGCTGTTAGTGGTGACTAAATTGAGAAATGAGTTTACAATTTATAATAGTAATAAATTTTCTTCATTCTCATACCTCTGATATTATTTTACCTCCTCGGTAACTTATTTTTATAATAACTGCAGACCTTACTTATCAATCACTCGTCGTAAAATGTGGATTATTAGAGTCTGTGCACATATATTATAGAAATGAATAAAATAAAAATTTCTATGTGTTACGGATAAAAAATGCCTTAATAATACAGGTTTGATGATTTATTGAATGAAATCAATGTACATATATATACATATAGATATAATGTAATGAGAAAACTATAGAAGTGCATACTAGGGTGTGGCCGGTGGTGTATGATTCTTGTATTTTGATGCATTTTCTCTGATGGGATTATGAGGCAGTCTTGTAAATTAGTAAATCCAATTTATTGAATATTTGAAACATCTAGGCATAATAATTACATTGGACATGGACGACACAGCACAGACAAACACAGAACGCGACAGCTGGCTTAATTTCATGATGAAGACAAGCAGTCAAAATTGAGCGCGATTACACCAGAGATTTGATTTTATACCAACAGAGGTTATTACGCAATAGTAGTTCTGATTGGATAGATTGGGCGGGACAGGGACTTCGGACAAGCCGATTACGATTAAGATTACAATGTTATTTTTAAACCAAAGAAGTAAAGTTATTTTAAATATTACGTCAAAGAGTTAAAATAAAAAGAATACTAGAGGGAACTATTATATTATATATATATATATATATATATATATTCAAATCAATTGTTATAGCAAGCTATTCATACTTCCATAATAGTCTCAAACAAACCATCATCAATGTCACTAAAAGCAGTGGCATAGCTAGGTATCTAAATGCTCTGGTGCTAAAAAAAATGATTGCCCTATCTTGGTTGGATTTAATCAAGTATAAAGGTAAAAATACATGAATATTTTAATATACATAGCTACAATTTTTTTTCTGCCTTCCTTCACTTTATTGGTCTCGTTTGCTCTAAAACGCATTACTGGGTGTTCTTTTCTTTTATTCCTAATTTCAGTTTTATATTTTATGTGATACATTTCGTATGTGCTCAAGTACCTACTGATGTTAAAAGGAGGGAGAAATGTTGCTACCCTACAAAAGGTCGCAAAGTGGGCAGTTTTCCCAATCTAGCGCTTGGAAAGTCCAAGAATGAAATTGCGCGAAATAAAAAACAACCCACTATTTATAGTCCTCATATGTTCCCTAGCCATGTGCTAAACAGTTTTCCTCAGTACGCGAATGGAAGTATTCTACAATCAACTGTTTAGATCGGGTTTCTTTTTGCTGCAAGATTTCAAGATTTAAACAGGATTTTTTTAAATACTAGGGGTAAGTAATTTCTTAACTTGACTTTAAAATTAGGTTTAAGTTTGATTAAAAATTGTAAAAACATAACATTTAGCACAGCATGTAACTCCTACTAACATATGTCGGTTTTTTGAGTTTATTGAAGTAGAACTTTTGTGATTGACACGGATTTATATAATCACAGTAACATTTAAGTCACATAGAGTAGATATAGACCTTTAATTTAATACTAAATTTAGCTGCTACTACCTACTACTCTCAAAGTTATGATTTATTTTTCAGCATTGGCCGATGCTATTACTCGGCGTGCCTTATTCAATGTATGGAAGGAAGCGCGAGATACTAGCGCAAAACTTACGTTGTTTTGAGTTTAGTTAGGACTACAACGGACTTTCATAAATATAAGGACCAGAAACAATTAAAATTTAGAAAAATTGTTAAACATTTCTGCTCGTTTGTAGGGAAAAAAGGATGAGGTGCCATAGAAATGGAAAGTTCTTTTCCAAGTCGAATGATGCGTGGTTGTTGGGGACTAAGATTTATATTATATTTTATTTATTTTAGGAATTTTATAATGTTTTAGTGTGGAATTTTTATATTTTTTAAGTTATAATGATTAATTTTTCTGATAACTTAAATGGTTTTTCTTAGTTTTTTTTTTTCCCCTTTTTCCCTTCAATTTTTTTCCAATAACTTTCCTTTTTTTTTGTCTTTTTAAAAATAAAGGGGGGGAAAATTTTTTAAATTTTGGTTAATTAAATTTTTAAAAAAAAAAAAAATAAATTAAATATTAGTTTTTTAATTAATTATATATATATATATATATATATACCAACATTTTATTATTTTTTTTCTCCAAAACTAATGTAAAATTCATCCCTAAAGGTGTTTAAAACATCCTCGGAAATATTACAAAAATTTCATGTCAAAAAATTAGTTAACACAAAAAGAGTAGAATTTTAAAAATTTCGAAATTTCTTAAAAGAAACTAAATTTGTAAAATTGTGCGAATAATATGTGAAAAATTTTATCTCGTAACATTTTCTTGAATAAACATTATATAAAATGCTAAAATTTAATTTTTAAATACATAAATAAAAAAAAAAATGCTCAAAGTGTGCCGAGTCATTTTAATCACTACCTTTTATCCTTTATTGTATATGTACAATGTTATGTTTGATTGCCTTTATTTAGTCTTTAACAATTATTAAATTTAATTTTTTTAACTTGTCACGCTATTTCTTGTACATATTCTTTTTCCACGTGTAAATTACTGCTTCGGTTAATATCCTTAGATCCTTCTTCAAAAACTAGTTCCCTACCCTGTAAACCTTATTTTTTTGTAAAAAACAGAACAGAATACCAAATTTACATTAATTATTTTGATTTTAGATCATTATGAAGACTTTAAAGCCATAAAATAATTTCCGCGCGCCAGATTGGGAAAACTGCCCTCTGTGCGTCGTTGGGGAATCCCTGGCTATTTATTTCGAAGGATTGAACTCACCAACCAGAGGACTTAAAAGCTAAAAAATGGTTCAGCGAGATAGACAGGACATGATACAAAAAATACGCAGGAACAAAAAAAATACAATATAATGTTATTTAATTATTCAATAAAGAAAAATCTCTGCAAAAGAGCAGAGAGGAAGGGTGACAAAACTACATCAGTCTATTGTAGGTACGAGAAGATTGCGTAATATTTAAACAGGATACTACTTTTCTATGAATCATATTGTTATTAAAAATAGAATGTAACTAGGAAGGAATTGCCTGTTGTGTAGGTTTTATAAGATGTAATAATAAATATGGTAAGATTTTTCATGGCAGTTTCAAGTAACACGATATAGCAAACTGAAGAAAAAGAATTCAAAATAATAAAAACTTTTCAATAACTAAAAAAAGTTCACAACTTTTAATAAAGATTGGAAGTAATTGGGTAGAATTCCTACAAGTTTAAAATTACTTTTAGCTGAATTGTTATGTTACAACCTTTTACATTTATATCTTAAAATAAGGAGAAATTATTACAAGTTCAGCTTGCTTGGTGGTCAGGGTCCAAGAGAGCCCCAGTGCATGGCACTGCCTAGACCAATGCTAGCTACACCACTCACTGGAAACCTACCATATAGAGGGAGCGATGCACGTTTAATATGTCAATGGTCAAGGTTCTGAAGGCATGATGTGGTAATTTGGAGAGGAGGGTGGCATTTCAGGTGTGGTACCCATCATTTGTCTAAGGTAAAAAATACGAAATCCGTCACCAATATTCCTTTTTTGCTTTTGGCAGGGACGGGCATTAAGTAGATCGTGATCGACCAGTAGACCACCAAGACATTTAGGAGCGACCACCAAAATTAGCAATCTGTAATTAGATACTAAGATATTCAAGATTACGGTGGACAGTTTGTATGCAAGTCTTCCACAAAACATAACTTCGAGAACTAACTTTAGATAAAAATGTTTATTTTTCAATGTATTTTGATTTGTTTGATAATGAATGCATCATTTGATATTATTTCATTTGTGGCTATTATTATTATGTGTGTATATTGCATTTTACTTTGAACGTGGTTTTAAAAGAGTAAGGTATTTTATTGTAGTTATATATGTTAGCACATATTTCGTATTTATTAAATTATAATAAATATTGTAGACATTTTCCAAGCTCACCATACCTACGCCACTGGTTGGACCGCAGCACCTCTGAAATATTAGAGGTAGCCCGTACCCCGGAAAAATCTGCCCACCTCTGCTTTATAGTGCCACTCGTTCACTCTCTCATGCAAGGTATAAATAAATTTCTTTCTCTATGATTTTTCTTAAAATCTAATGTTTATTATGCTTATAGTAAATATTTTACACAATCAGAAAACATTTTTGAGATAAATGAAAAGCTAAGGTCTTTGACTAAAAAATTAATATAAAAATATATTTTAACTATGCAAAGATCATTAAAATTTTTTAAGAAACTCATTTTTGGAATAGGAAATGAAAAACTATTACAATTAATAAAGTACAATCAAATATGTTTTTTAGATGAAAGGGCTACATATGAAAAGTAGAAGTTTTAATGCTTATTATTTCCTTGTTTAAAATTTTAATTTAAAAAAAGGAGGTAAAAAATGTACACTTAAATGAATAATATTTTTATTAAAAAAAGATAAACATTAAACTATCTTCTAAAACACTTCCGCCGACGAAGCAAAATGCATTATAAAATATTGCATTGATGAAACTATGCGTAGCATATGAGACGCCTATACATATCCGATGAGTTTTCACTTGAGAAGAGGAAAAATGGCAAGTACAGTCATCACTCATACTTTAAGGGATATCGATAAAAATTTTACCAAATAAATTATTCTTGTCATACATTTTGAGGTTATCAAAATATAATGATCTTTCATTATATTCAGTAATGGATGGTAAATTTCATTGAAACGCAATCTTGAGAAACTAAACGGTGAAAAATGATCTTTTAACCATTATTTAAGCTATAATGCTGGGGTATTCAAAACATTCCTGCCTCGGAATGAGGGATCGCATAAGGATTTTCGAGGCATTTCTAGCTTGCAACATCTGGTTTCTATCAATGGCTGTAAAAATTGATAATATATCAAAGGTGAAATATTCATTAATATCTTAATGGTTGAAAAAGCCTTCTTATGCTGAAGTTTATTTACATAAAACATACTTTCATAATGACTACTTGCAAGGTCTCTCCAGCAAGAACTGTAATTGAGATTGAAAAATATCTTGCAGTGTCAAAAAATATTGTTTCAGAACTACTTATTGAAAATTTGACCTTTAAAAGAATCACAAAAAATAAATTATTTATATATATGAATGATATTGGCGTAAAAGATTTTCACTTTGGATAACCATCATAAATTAGTTTAGACCAGAAAAAAAGAGGCTTAACGTGATCACATCATTCTTTTCTCGACGTGTTGAACGCATATTTGTTTGAGGACATTATTGACGAGGCATCATTCAGTTGGAGATAATCCATTTTATTTGGCGATCACATACAGATGTATATAAATATTAGATTACATTTAGCGTTTTGATGAAAAAGGAATTAGATACGAAGACACACTCAAGGCAAAAGTAAAGTAATGAAGACAAAGAGAAGGAGCTTTTGGAGTTCATGCTTTTAATATGAGGCAGGAATTCCACGTGGCTTCTTATGAAGGCTGGTTGGTGGGAAACTATCGCTTGGTAGTCTCTGATGCCATCTTACCTTTAAGAGATGCAAGATGTTAACTTTAAAGATGCAATTGCGATTAAAAAGTGGTTATGCGGATAAGCTAGTTAAACTTTTAAGTACGAGTTCTCAAAGAAAGGACCAACAAAAATTAAAAAATGACTCATGTTTTTTTTTGAAAATAAAGGCAATTATTACATAAATATATCAATATCTATATATACATATATATATATAGCTTGGGTGCTCTTGGCAAAATTAAATTTCTAAGTTCAATTTCGCATCGTCAGAGCTCAGGTGCCTCCCTCTGGAGAGGAAATATATATACATACATATGTATATATATATATATATATATATATATATATTACAATTCAAAAATTTACATGAAAAATAGGATATTTTTCTGTCTAAAAATGTGTTACAAGTTTAGATTATTATTTTTTTTTAAACTTAAATCCAAATATAACTTTAATATGTACAAAGATTGTGCGTGTGTATATATTGAAGAGTGTGTATGTATGTGTATAGTAATTCACTTAAATTTTCTCTCAAGGGATTTTTAATTCATAATGATCCTGAGACCGACTAATGGGGAATAGCTATAGCCATATATCCCCAAAGGTAAACCTCAATGGTCTTAAATCAGGGTAATGCAGTATGGCTATCACCCATGAATATGGACCAATCAGAGAAGCCCTTACCGGAAATTATATGATTTTTGCAGCTTTCAGTTAACAAAGATTATAAATAGATGGACCTCCAGAGCGAGAAAGAAAGTTTTTGTCATTTGTGTTTTCTGTACGTGTTTTTATTCGTCTTATCCCTTTGAGTATGCAAACGTCAAGTTAATGAGATTTTAAAATAGCAAAATGTTTTCTCATCAATTCTTTGCACGACTGCATTAAACCCAAAAAAGTATGCATGTGAATACCAAAATCCATTAACCACGTCAGAATCCTTTTATATTTTATTTTCTTTGAATAATTATTCTACTCAACTTTAAATTAATTTTTTAAATTATTGAATTATATAATTTTTGAGTGTATGCAAATTAATGGATATATGTGAAAAAATGATGTCCTTAAAAATCATTGTTTTGTTAGATAAAAAATATATTTGTAGTGGAAAATTTAATAAATTTATTGAACCTTAATAATGAGCTCTTTCAAAAGCATAAAAATTATACATAAGAACAATGGAATAATCGTGATTTATACCAGTATATTTTTCTTAGACACGCAAGGCAATTTTCCATGCTTCAGTTAAAGAAATTAATTACTGCTTGTTAGCGAGGAATTTTAGGTAAAATATTTCTCAAAATGGTAATTATAAACAAACAATTTTTTCGAATCTGTTTAAATTGGCATTTTTTTAAAACACAACAATCCAATTATTTAAATAATATATGGCAAAAAATAAGTATAATTACCAATCTTACTTATTATATTATTTTTTTGTCTCACTACTCAGATAAAAATGCAAAAAGGGCATCAGTTATTTTTCTGATTCAGTATAAAATTTTAATTCCGAAAAATTGGCTTTTTCACTGTATCAAGTATCAGCTTTAGATATTATTACATATAATTGAAACTTATATCTCAAAATAAGATAGTTACATTGCATATGTGTCATTTGTTCTTTTTTCTACTATTAAAAATAAATTAATTACATTGAATAAAATAAAAGTTTTTTAAATTTTTTTTTGAAAAAATAATGTGTAACATTTTGTTTTCTAAGGGAAACATTAGAATAATTTAAATAATGAGAATAATTGGTGAATAGCATTGTTTTTTTTTAAAAAAAATCAAAGTACTGTTTGCATTAATCAATAAATCAATACCTTTTTACTATTTAAGGGTACGATACTAATATAATTTTATAATGGATAAATATTTTCAAAAATATATCAGCCACAAACTTTCCAAAATGTAACTATTTTTAAAATAATATATCCATTTTTAAATAAATCCGATTGCTTACAGACAGATGGTTTAACGGCTTGTTCTAAGAAATTTTATTGAATTTTTAAAATTTAAAACTTTTACTTCATATAATTTGTATTTGTATAACAAACTATTGTTTTAAACATATGTTTTTGATGTCTAGCAATACATTTTCCCCTTCAGAAACATTAATCGAGTTACTACTAAGCCAAAATGCTTTAAAAGGTCGATCAATTAAAATTGTTAAGAATTTAACTAAATGCTTTGATGCAGGTTTCAACAAAATAAGCTGCATTAAAACAGTTATATCAAACATTTAATAAATCCAAAATTACCAGGTAACAACAATCAACAAAATTCATAAAGTGTTTAATATATCAATTAATAAGTAAAATGTTTAGGCATAATTGAAATATATTGGTTTATGAATATAGAGATATGTAAACATCAATACCACTTTTAACCGTGTGTAGGAACAACAAAATGAATACTTTTATTATATTCATTAGTTTTTATAAACATCATGCTTAAAAAAAAAGTTGAGCTTTACAATGTGTTTATATGTAATTAAATAACCTTTTGTGAATAACCAACTATATTCAATTAACCGCTAGCTGGGCTGAAGGAGAATTGGCGCTTTAGAAAATCAATCATTCTGTTATTCAATTATTCGAGGGTCAATGGAGTTGTTGACGACGCATACGAGCTGAAAGATATTTATCATTGCATCTTAACTTGTGGTTATGACAACCAACACGGTCATTTCGCTTGCTTATTTATTTTCATTATATATCTCCCTTCTCATTCAATGCTGATAAATTCCATGGCGTTAGAAAACGAATAAAAATAACTAGACAAAAGATTTGGCAATTTTTCACTTTGAAACAAAGAGGAAAAACGACAGAATATATAAAGTGATTAGTTTAGACGAACTCTTTAAAACATAAACATTGAAAAAGAACGCCATTTATCATACTTAATTTTCTAATTAGTCGCATATGTTACGTAAATTTGAACGAGAGACAAAGAGATATTGCCTAAGTTGGCAAAAATATTTTTAAAGTTACAGAAATATTTAAATATTAACTCTTCGTTTCTAAGTAGTGAGGCCACATCTTGATCTTGTCATTTTAGTAGATGACTTGCTTTAAACTGAACTGACAAGGCGATTAGTTATCGTAACGCTATTCATTTATAACTCAGATCGAATACTATTTATAGCTAAGATATGACAGCCAGAAATTCTAGCTCACAAGCCACTGGTATACTAACCTCTGTAACTGTTCTTTTAAATAATTTTCCACCCTTTGATTGTTTAGAATGCCACAGTTCTCATTAGGAGACGTGGCCGCTCCAAATTCTTGAAAGTAATTGGTAGTATAGTAGCTTTTAAAAGAATGGTGTTTGAAATGCAGTCCCTAAGGTATTTTAATACATCAACTCAAAGGCATATGTGAGTAAAATGCACTTTAATTTTTGTCCCTGATATTAACAAAAGCAGAATATATCCCTATTTGTGTTTGATTTTCTATTTCCCTTATATATATGCAGAAAGATTTTTATTATTCGAGAAATTTAAGCATTTTAGTACATTAAGTTCTTATTCATAGTTTATTGTGTGTTTCAATATGTGCAACATTGTTCACTTTTAAAATACACATTCAATTCAGTTTATTTGTTATAATTAATGCTTTCGCTTGCACTTGCTATTGTTAAGCTTGGATTTCATTAACATTTCTAAGTTATTTACTTTCTACTGCGATACCATGTCGAAATTTCCTGTTGGTTGTTAAGGTTGGATCCTGTAAAGCAAGCTTAACCCTATTTCACTGTCCTAATTCAGTGACAGCTCTAGGAAGCATAATAGTCTTCCATTTTGGTCTATTGATTTTTTAAATGTCTACTTATATTTAAGCGGGTTTTTATAAGTTTATAAAAATCCAATTTCGTTCCTTTTTAGGTTTGCAGGAGTCACAAATTGTCCTGTATCAAAATATATATATATATATATATATATATATATATTCATGACATTTGTAAAACAATTTCAGGTCACAAGTAAATGTCTTGAAAATATTATAATAGTTGAGTTGCAGCAATCGAGTAAGTGAATTTAAGAAAAAAAATAACATACCCAATTTAGAATGCACACACGTAACATATTCTTTTGTATAATTATATTTATATTGATGTTTTTTTGGTAATGAGAGATGTGTCTCTTTTTTGTTCTTCCAATAAAAGTGAAGACCTTTGAAATTTCGGGTTTAGAATTTAGCTTTGAGATTTTTTGCAGAATAATAACATTTTTATAGAGCATTTTTTAACAGCGTTATTATTCAGGAACATTTTGAAGCATAAAAACCAGTAGAGTAAAAGAATGAGAGGTAACATTACAAGGCATGGATTGAAAAAGAACATTTATAATTATCTGTAACATGAAAAAAATCTTAGAGCAACTTAACAGTATGAAACCTTGATTATTTCTTTTAAGGATACTGAAAGGCAAAAATGCTTTATGAGAATACAATGAAGGTCAAATGAACAAATGAAGATATGTGGAAAATGAAGAAATATATTTAAAATTGTTTGTCAATCAATTCCATCACTGCTGCTTCCAATTTTTCGTTTTGTTACTAAATGCAGTATTGAGGACATTTTATTGAATTACTGATAAAGAACTTCGTATGTAGAAGGTAAACAAGGGTTTCTGTTGAAAGTTTTCGTGATTTTAATCCATTGTTAAGTGATAAAGTAGAGAAATAAATGTTCCCACCATACAGAACTGACGAATTTGAGGTTAAACTAACTTAACGTACATTAACCCCTTTATATGGCTAGTCTTTAATAGACCAGTACTTAAACCAGGATTCGACAGAAGCAATGTCAACCACGAGTTCATGATCGAAACCTGTAGGCTATCACTCAATCAGAATTTTTTTTAATTGAGCCCAAAATAATCACTAGCCAAACATGCTGTGAATAAACGGTTTAATTTTATTTCATGTCAGTTTCTTGCATCACAATACGTCATTTGCACTGACATTTTGCTGTAAAAAAGACTGGTTCTATTGACACCAAATCTAGCAAACAACAGTAGTAAACATTTGTTTCGACGTCATTGCTAAATGTGACTGTAAAATTGCAGGAATAGATTAATCGTCGTGTCATAACTTGCTTTGCTCAATGACTTGCATAAGGCATGCTTATCAGCATGGGTTCTAAAATTTTACGAAATATCCTCCAATATTCTTTTATTCTTTCTCCATTAAAAATTGTATACGAGTTGTGGTGTTACTTTATGGATATCATTCAAAACAAGTAATCTGAAGTTTCTGGCTCAGATAGATATGCATATTTTACGGTCATGAAATAGTTTGTAAATAGATAAAAATTGTTTTCAAACCACAGATTTTGTCAAAAGTGACCATATCAGCATGTGAATTATGGCTAAATCAAATTAGCATCTTTCAATCATGGTCATTATTTAGTGCGGGCTTACGGCAGCATTTAGAATAGTCCATTATGTTTCAAAAATTTCTGAAGACCAGGTTACAGCCACTATCTATAGCAAGCGATGCAACTCCTTTTTGCAAAATCAGACCATTCTAGTATTCTAACGAAGTGTATAAATTGGTAGCATAATTCGTATACAAGACAGCCATTCTTTTTAATTGCAAGGCATGTAAATACGCTATTGAATACTCCCCTCCACCATATGCAGGATTATTAGCCCTCAACTTCCGACAGCTTGGATGCTACAAACACATAAACTTAGTCTCATTCATTTCTGGTTTTTGGGATTCCTATAAGAATGTTATAAGTAAAGTAATTCAAACATAGATTTAAGAAAATTGATGAAACACATTACATTCCCCATCACCACTGACATACTCCAAGCTGTTATTGAATATGCTGTTTTACGTTTTCAATTCGAGAGAAAAAAATTAGACAACACATTAAAACTGGAACGAAATAAAAAAGGCGTTTCAAGTCGTCGAAGATTTCATCAGCAATACCTTAAAATTCATGATATAGAAAATATTGTTGTGTTCCAAATGGTAATTGTTCCATATTAAAACTACCGATTAATTATACTTACTGTTAATATAATGATGTAGTTACCCGATTGTTGACCTATTTGCCGGAGGAAAATGTGAGATGAGATAATCCATAGGTCATAATGTTCCTATTGTTTATGGACAATAAGAAGACCATTATTTCTCCTATCTGATTTCCAACTATCTTTAAGTGTAGAATGGACTTTGAAGAAGGAGTTCTATAACAGTTGAATGTGATTGAAAGTCATTTTTATCATTCACTTTTTTGAAGAAATAATAAAATGCGAGCATATTGAACAGTGAGTGCAATTGATATAATTTGAAAGTCACAAAATAGGAGAAATTTGGAATCCAATGGCTTCTTTATTCACATATGATTACATCAAATTCAATAGTCATTGTAATCTGTGACTTTACTTTATAATTCTATAAAAAGTAGGGTTTTATTTTCAACACGGTGCACACATATACAGAGATAGAGAGAGATAGAGAGAGAGAATATAAAGTAAAGGTGAAGTCATTTATATCTACTGCTTCAAATACGTTAGATAATTTAAGGAAACATGATTATTTGTGTGTGTTTGTTATATCCTTGTTATATAGTTAAAAGTAAGAAACTAAATATAGAAATATATTTTTATACGCAGATAGGATGTAATGAGAAATTACATGCACTACATCCTCCACAAATCGTATCCAAACAATGAAGCGAGCAAAATATTATCGGATTCAATTTTAAATCGCATTCCAGAATCGAGAATTTCGTGATCTATGACTAAATCCCAAGCCAATTGATCGGTTCCAGCAATAATCGCATACTTTACAAGACGTGTCCGGGCAACTGGAGAGAAAATAATTGGATTAGTTGTTGATCGTCCGGCAGAAATTACCTACGGAATAGAGTACGCCTTTAATGTTGATAGGGGTAGTAATTACAGAAAGAGCGGGTTACTACTAGTGCATTTGTCTGATCGTGCTTAGTGTATTCCATGAAATTAGAGTCTACTCCAATTTTAAGGGTAGGTGTGAAGATTGCATCTGCAAAATTAGATATGACGTATTAATAGTATTAATGCATGAATTTTATATTGAGCATATGGGAATAAACATGAGGTGTGTAAAATCATAATTGTTTGTTTGAGTTATATAGGTTATTTTTTATCCATCACAAACCTGCAACTTAGCATATCGGATTCTTAATAAAATTCACAAATGCTAGAATTGTAGTTAGTTTATAGCATATAGTGAATTATTCCAAATGTTTTGTTGTCTTATCGTACTGTTTGCATCATTTAATTTTAACTTTTATAATTCTGAAACCAAACGATATTTTTTTATCAAAAGAAGTTGATATGATAAGCTTTGAGTTTTATATTTTCCCAACTATAGATTTAAAATAACCCCTACATTTTCTATTCGTAGATATGTATAAAATGTATTAGCGTGTGAGGCAATTCTAAAGGAACTGTGATTATACTAACAGATAATTGATTATTACATAAACTATAATTTCTAAGCAATATAAAATTACTGTTATTGTTGAAATCATAATTATGTTTTATCGGAGGCACTCAAGTTATATCTTGTACAGCTGCAGTACAGTACACGCTAGTAAATCTTTCTAACAGAGAAAATATAAATATATATATATATATATATATATATATATAATTTTCAAATATAATATTTTCATGAAGAGAAATTTGCGTTTCCTCTATGGAATAGTCAAAAAAGTTTTCTTCGAAATTTCAAATATATAAAATACCATTCACAAAATTGATGGAGAAAATTATAGTTTTTTAGACGACGAGCAAATAGGCAAATGTATTTCCTTATACTTGATATTTAAATATCTAAGCTGATTTATCATTAGGTAATATATGTTTATTTACTGTCTTTCTTCTAATATTTGGTGCAATACACGTAGAGTTTTAAAACCATGGTTAGAATAATTTTAATATTTAAAAATCAACATCCCAAACAATGTCTTATTGTGTGTCTTCTCTGGGATTGTCTAAAAACATAACTTTTACCCTTTCAATTATCGTTGTTTTATATTTCATATAACATCTTAAGAATTGAAGAAGTATTCTTCCTTGTTAGAACTCTTTCTTTATATGCATTAAATCTGAATTAATGCTGTAAAACATATGTGCATTGTTCTATTTGCTTGCAAGATTCGGAGGTAATTTATAAGCTTAAATAGTACTTCTCATTTCAAATTATTTATCTATTAATAAGTATAATTAAACATAATGATACTTGTTATGCTTTTAAAAAGAAAGCTAAATCGGTTAGGGTTGTCTTAGGAAAAAGTACGAGAGCTCTAACTAAACGCAAAAGCACATTTTCACAGAAAAATGACTAAATTTACTAGGAAATTTGCAATATTATAACTCGTACCTCTGTTAAACATATAGTGCTTTTAAAAATTTCAAAATATTCCATGAATACTTTCTTTTTTGTTTTAATACGTGAAGGCAAATAAGAATAAGAAATGCGAAACACATTTTGTACAAAAAAAAAGGAATAAATTAGGTTAAAAATTGGAAGTAGGATAAAAAATGCGGTTCTCTAAAGGATAGTGAAGCCAGAATATCATATTAATTTTTCGTTTCTTTTATATCTGAAAACATATTCCAAATTCGGTTCCTATTCATTAACATTAACCGAAAAAAGCTTTAGGCTTCGAATACAAATGTTCTCAGATAATATAGAATGCTGGTGTTTTAAATATTTGCCACTCAAGAAAAATCAATGGTTTACATCCCCTACACACGTACATGTCTCAATTATGAATGCTGCCATAGAGGCCTTAAAGATAGGTCGTAATTATGGACAATTAAATTTCACAGATACAGTGAGTTAAATTATAGGACAACTAACGGAGTGGAATACTTCTGAAAAAAATAAAATACGAAAATTTTTAATTCTGGAACACTGTTTTATTAATTACAACTTGAGAATTTAACATACAATCTATGCAATCAATTTATTTCTCTAAATTTAAAAAAAAGGTACATCTTTTTAGAAATAATGAAGCGACCTGAGAAAATTTTCAAAATATGTCACATCAAAACCTTATGACACTTGGGGATTTTTTTTATGCCTGTATTCATTACCTGAGAAATAAAGTGTCAGTTTTGATTGTGTTATCGATGATTTATTTGAAGATGCTGCCGCGTAACGAGTTAATTGAAAGCCAAGTAAAAAAACAACGTGTGTGAATAAATCTGAAAGAGAAATATTTTGGTTGAAGTAGTATTTTAAAACTGCCATTCAAATGTCAAAATTTAAAAAAAGATATTTCAAATAAAAATAAAACAATCTAGAAGGAAATGGATTTTGACAACATAGGGCAATCAACAAATGTTTGGACTTCGTCTCAAAAAAAAGTTTTTCCCCTCGGGAAGATTCAAAATGTTTCAGAAAAATAATCTTCATATGTCAGAATCTGAAATCAAATTATATTAAAAATTTATGAAATGATGAAAAAAAAACTAAAGTTATTGAGCATCACCAAGAAGAAGGAATGAAACTGGTTAAAAATGCCATGTCATAGAACAATGAAAGGAACAAATTATACTTTTTAAAAGGGAGTATAAACTAAAAGGTTCTGATGGCTATAAACAATAAATGGAGAGACCCGAAATTATACTTCACTAGGCAATCTGAACGAGGGTTTGTAATTATTTGGTGAGCTTTTTGTAGTGAGGATTAAGTAATTTACAGGAATTTAAGTAAAATCTAGAACTGGAAATTCACAAGCAGAATAATGTTCTTATTATGCATCTAGTATAATAGAGGACTAGTTCATATTGGTTGAAATGGACAGGTTAAAGTCCATACTCGAAGCTGATTGATCATTTTGTATATAAAGTCCTAAAGTGTATGCTGATAATAAGCAAAACTAATTTCCGAATGAACTGGAAGTACACTGGTGTGCAAAATTGGCACACCAGTATATATTCCTTTTTTAAAAAAATAACTTCGTTCCTCTGATCGTTCCATGACATGTGACATGTTTAAAACTTTTAATTCATTCTTCTCGATAATGCTCAATAAATTTAGTTTTTTTCTCCAATATATAAATTTTTAGTAGAACTTTTGCCATTACTCCACTAGAAATTGGCTCAGAGACATGAAACTCATAAATGAGAGACAACATGTTGTTCTTAAACGATGACGAAAGCATATTTGCACAAAATAGTACAATGCACATAATATGTAATCAAACAAAAAAAAGGCTTGATTGATCTCATAGTATCGTTTGTTTGTTCAAGAAACATAACAAAAATCAGATGACTCTTGCTCTGCTCTTATTAAATGGTTGCTTTGAACCCTCTAATGGATACTCAGAACCATAATATCTAACAGTTCGAAATAAGAGTGCCCATTTTCCAATCAGCTTTTGTTTCAGTTTTTGATGTTCTCTAGAACGTGTTCGCATGCGTGACGTGAGCAGCTACCTCTAAACTGAAGCTAAAAGCGTTTAAATAGAGCACTGCAGCAGGACGTTGAAAATAGTTAATGATTATTTGTTAGTGGCAAACGTTTAGTGAGACCTAAATATGCCTCCAAGATGAAAGAAGAGAAATTCCAACAATTTTTGGAGTTTGAAATGGGGAAGATTATCAGCCTTCGAGAAGGAGGATTTTCCTATCACGCAATAGGAGCTCGTATGCAGCGGAACACTTCTACAAAGATGCCAGTTTAAAAACAGTGGACCAACGAGCACAGAACAACTCGAAAAACTAGTAGTGGACGACAGAAGTTGACGTCAGCGCGTAACGATCAACATCTGCCCCTCATGGCGGCGGACTGACCGTATGAAATTCTTCCAGGCAGCTGACAGCACGTTGGTCGGCCTCGCTGCTAGCAGGTGTATTAATGTCGGCTTCGTCAATTCGTCGCCCTTGCACCGTGGCGATTGCGTGCAAGGGTGCCCTTTATAATATGATCCCACCTACGGCAAACGCCATCAATGCCTTTCGCTTCTGCAATGGTCCATATAAGAACAGAACCCGGATAAGCCTGATTCGTAAACACCAAATCTCTTTTTCTTCAGATGAACCACGCTTCACCATGATGGCTGCATTCCGTGTTAGACGCTGAGCCGTTGAACGCAGCCTTCCAGAGTGCGTTATCGAACGACATAGTGGCTGCACACCATCCGAAGAGTGGTTTTGAGCGCGGATTTCGTATCATGTATGAAGTTTGCTTTTTACGAATTGAGGGTAATTCCCTACGGCAACAGGGTATCGTCCGTGAAGTTGCTACAGCCCGGCTAGCGTTCTCTTCTTCCTGCGCCATCCCTCACATTCCTTTTAGCTTGATAATGCACGCCCACATGTTGTAAAGACTGTTCTAGACTTCTATTCAACCCAACAATGCAACGTCTTCCTTGGCATGCTTATTCACAGGATAGGTCACCCATTGAGCACATGTGGGATTTGGTTAGTCGGCGGCTCATTCGTTATCCGCGTCTTTCAGCTTCAAATGGCAAACTTTTTCTGCGCATTCAAGCAATCCAGAATTCTCCTTCACAAGCAGACATTCAAAATGTGTTTGACTCCATGCCACGTCGTATAAAGCAGCAGCACTTATTGCAGAGCTTGGTGACTACACCAAATACTGATTTTGGACACTTAATATTGTGTGTGTTTTTTTCTTTTAAAATTTCATCATTTATATGTACTAATACAAGTCGTTTCCGCATTAAATTTCATTTAATTCTGATGATTCCTTTGTGATGTTGCATTTTTACAAACAGCAGTTTATATCAATACACGTTAACTAACATAGAAACTGTACTTGAAATGCACAGAAGATCCAAAACTAATAAATTTTTAGACCTAGAAATTTGAAAGTTTTAATAATTGTATTAGTTTTTTTTTTTTAATTTCAAAATATATTGAGCATGGATGTTTGTAAATGTATAATGCCTTCGCGGCAGGGAGGTAAGTTAAATATCCGTCGAGCCGCAAGCCCTCCCATGAGGTTGGTGGAAGGGAAAGAGAAGTGGACTCCAAGGTGTTCTCCCTCAAAATTGGGGTGAAACTGAGCTATATCTTTTTGTCACATGCATGGTGCTCAAAGCTACGGCTAACGACAGGTGTCATTTAGCTCTTTGCCATGCTTAATTTCGTGAACCTTAATCTGGTCTTTGCCGATCAGTTGGCATTAGTAACAACAACAACAACAAAATTCCAATTATAAAAAAAAATTATAAGGGTTTTTCCTCTACAAAATAACTAATTGATATTGTTATTCCCAAGAAATTAATCAGTGAACAGTTACCTATAGTTAACAGGTGCATCTAGACCCCTGATGTATCATTTTAAACATATTTGTCAAAATATAAACAAAATTAAAAAAAAACATTTAAGCTTGACTAAAAAATCATTAATATATCTTTTGTGAGGTACAAAATATAAAACATATCTTGTAATGCATCCTTAAATGCTCATTAATTGTATTAAGTAAATTAATACTATGAAAATAGGGTAGGTAAAATTGAAAAATCGTTTTCGGTCTGTTGTTACTAGAAAATTACACTATTATTGAAATGTATGAATATAAAGTTAGCTTTCAATCTCTGAAGCATACAGTATCTATTTCTGCAGTTTCTAAAGGTATTAGTTGGACTATAAATTTGTAATCTTAATGAAATATAAACAATTTATAAATAATGTTGTAAGCGTAATTTCAGATTGTTAAGCAGCAAATCACAGGGGAATAAATGAACAAACTCTTCAAACAAAACAAGAAATATGAACTTGCTATTCCCCTTTGCTTACGATTTGCTGCATGACAATATTTAAAATAAGCTTTCTAAATCCAGTTGTCAATAGTTATATTCTTAGGGAAAGTTTATGATAACGGATAAGGTTAAAATATTCCAGTCGCAAATATATTTCATGTGTTTTCTAGTTAATGGGATGGAGGATGGAGTTATATTTTGTGTTATATGAACTTATTAAATTCCATACAAAATTTCCTGGGCCACTACAGTGTCAGTTTTGAGCGAATGAATCAGATTAGTGCTACATTTTTTTTCTAGTTTGAGCTGAATTACTTCTGCAAGAATACGAGTGGACTGGGCGGTATGACCCTGTGACATTTTTTCAACCTTGTGTATTTGTAGGCTCATATATTTCTAATAATACGTTTCGTCAAATTTTTAAAAATTATATATAAATATATATGAGAGAGAGTATATATATAAGGCATATATATATATATATATATATATATATATATATATATGCGAGCAAGTATATATATATATATATAAGCGTGTGTGTGTGTGTGTGTGAATGTGGTTTAATCAATAGTATTAAGGAACTTAGTTCTGTACACCAAAAAAAGAGTAGATGGATTTTTTCTTATTTTTTAGAATTGTACATTAGGGTGGTATGTGGTTGTATAGGGAAACATATTTATCGTAAACTCTATGCCAAAATGATATACAAATTATCGAAGAAAAAAAAATCACAATTTCGTATTGTAAAAAAATGGTTACATTCTCGAAAATTTGGGGACAAAATTTGCTTAGATGATGATATAACGAAAGTAAAAAATTTTTCTTCAATTTAAACAAAACCAAAAAAGTTGATAACTTTATGGATGTGTGCTGAATAATGAACAATACAATGCACATTATATACATATACAGCATTCTATTACTCCATGTCTCTCTGTCTCACAGTACCGTCGAATCAGTCCGATCCAAGTTTTTTTCTAAGTCTTAATCCTATTCTGCACCCCAATCTCGACAACAGTTGGTTTTGTATTTATTTTTATTTCCTGAAATTCAACACTAAAAGCTGAAACTGACAGATGTGCACCTGATTTCCTTTCAGTAAATCCGTTTTGGTAGATAACCTCTTTTCCCGTAATAAATATTAGATAGTACTAAAATACATGTTCTTTGACAAAAATATTTTGGTTTTTACCATAAAAAGGCTAAAATGCATAAATTTCATTATTCTAATAGCAGTATCTAACACAACACATACAATTTGTTTTTTATTTTATTTTCCCTTTCTCCATATGCCAGAGAGCATGTTTCCCGTATTCACGGATTTTAAATTCTGAAAAATATTTTTCGATCCACACTTTATATATATATATATATATATATATATATATATGCAGAGGGAGTAGAATAAAAAAACAAACAGTTATATTGTATGTTTTAATATGAATGCGCCAACTTTTATGAAATACATATTAACCTTTTAAAATAAACATAACAGGAATATGCATTCCATTCCATTTGATAAAGTCAAAGAAAAATTACAAGTATCAGATAATGACATTTTTAGGGATTTTTCTTTAAAACTCTATAAAAGCTAACCTTAAATCTCTTTTTTTCCAAGAAGTATAGAAGTACTTTCATTTGGAAGATGTTCCTTTTATATATTTCCGATTTTCTCAACCTAAAAATACAGAAAAATGTATTTTGAATCCCAGTAGTATTAAGCAAGAGCCTCCTATTGGTGTTGTTCAAACATTGATTTTTGCCTCGGGATGATCGATTTCCCGGGCTGTTCTTCTGGATAATCCAATGACTTCTATGTTATTTTCATCCAGCCCTATCTTTCTTCCCATTTCTCTTGTACAGATAGGGTGAAAATTGAAGATATATTTTATAAATAAAAAAGTATTTCAACTTTTTTTTTCAAAATATTTTATTTAAAAGGATTATTAAGAAATATTTTTTTTTATTTTCTAATGGCAGATTATGAACTGAGTTCTTCAATCTACCTAGTACATTCACCGAAGGCTGGTACTTCATTTTTGTGAGGAGCTATATTGGCGTATGAAAATCGCCGCAGTCAATTTTGTCACCCAGTTCCCTTCCTAGAGAGAGGCACCTGAGCTCTGACAATGCGAAGCTGTACCAAAATTTAATTAGTCCTAAAGCACCCACCAAGCGATCTTTTACATGCCGTTTAATCATTCATGGCCGCTGCCGATTTTCTGCATCACGAAAATCCATAGACTTGGGCCGGGGTCGAACCAGCAACCTTGGGTACAAATGATCAGTGACAAACCAGCCGACTTAACAAGAAATATTGCTTTTCAATTAAAGATGTGGATCAGGTATAAACATTCAGCCTGTCTGGAAAGTCAGTTCTTAGAAAAATATGTAGTTCCATTGACCCTTCAAAAGCCGTAAAATTATGCCTATGTTGATAAAGGTTAATATGCCATGGTCACTTTATTATCTTGAATGATTACACAGAAAGTTGGACAATCTTGCGATATATCACAATACATGTAGGATCTCGTTTTGTCAAGTTCAACAATAAAACGTCGTATCAATTCAACAATCCGTAGTGAGTCTGTTGAAGAATAATACACCCATGTTACCGCAAGACAGCTAAGCCAAACCAGTTTTGATGTAACTTTTACAAGTGGGGGGCGTTATTACTATTTAGAAGTAGAAAACGAAAGATTATTTTTAAAAAAAAACATTAATTTATAGAAAATAAGAAAACAAAATACCTTCTGACATAATAAAAAAAATACTTATTTACACTGATATAAAATACTCTAATAAAGGTATTAGTACTGAACAATCTATTTTATAATTAATTTAACAAAACTAAGTTAAGAACAGCCTTAATAATTACCAGCGACCCCATGGGCTTGTCATATAAAATTATATATAAAAATTAACAATTGTCACCTTTCTGTATAATTTGTAGAGTTTATAATAATGCCTTAAATGCCGATTAAAATTTATGTGATTATCTTCAATGCCGCTGCTTGGGGTTGATAAATAAGAAAATCCTCTGAAAAAAGTAAATTGAAAAAAGTAAACACTCACATCGTCCTTATTGCATTTCCCTTTGCCCGTGGAAAAATTTATAAGAAGAAAAATACAAAAGGTCGTACTTCGGAAAGACGTAAGTATACGTCCTTAGCATTTAACGCTTTTCCCTACCAATATTTACATATACGCTGGTGGTACTTAAGAGATTAAAGTCGTGTAGTAGCGTTAGTGTCAAAATGTAGTATTATTGAATTTAATACATTGATATTGTATGGATGGGGGGGCAATGAAAATTATGATTGAATATTAGGTAGTACATATTGAAACTGTGAGAAACACTGCTCTAGGACATGTTGTTATTTGTAAATGTAATGGAGATACAGAATTTTTTTTTTGGAAACTGATTTGTGTATCATGTTCCATATATGTTTGATGTGATTCATATCTAGAGGTTTGAAGGCCAAATCATGTTCTGGAACTATGAAAATGTTTCTCAAACCAACAGCGAATGATTTGGGCCCCATGGCAAGGTGCATTGTTATCCTGGAGTATTCCTTCGTTGTATTGATAAACGAAGACTTTCTATGACTGTCAAAATTCTCCAAGTAGTTGAACAGAACCATTTCTAGCCAAAAATTTATTTATCTAAACCAGGTTTACTAATACAAAATAAAAGTAAAATTAGTAAAGGCATATGAATCGGTCTTCTGCTATCACATACAACAAAGATCAAATTTATACACATAATAAATACCTAAAACGATCGATAACTGAACATAAATATTTTCTTACGAAAAAGAAGTACATTATTATATAATAGCACTATAATCACTATCTTTTTGTGAATAAGAACATAAGAAATATTAATATTTTAAAGGTGAATAATTTTGAATTAAATCTATAATATAAATATCAAACTTGTTTTAGATTATTAATTAAATTCTAAACGTGAGTTACTTTTAATGTCTATTTTTATTCAACATTGTTTTTGCTTAAGCCAAAATTTAATTACGAATTATGATAATTTTTCTATAACTTGTATAAATTTAAAGAGATGTTTATAGATTTATGAAGTTATTGCCATACATTTTAAACACTATTTAGATGATACAAATTTCTCAAAAATAATAAGTATTATTTTTATTAAAATTTCTGTTACGCTAATTTTTTTAATAGATTAACTTTTCTATAGATTAACACGAAGAAGTAACTTGTAAAATATTTTAATTATATTATATAATTATATACATTTTTTTTACTCCAAGATCTAAAAACATGGTACACAAGCTCTCTTTAAGCTATAAATAGTATTTTGCAAAGAATATAAGAAAATCGAGCCGCATAATTACTAGTACATGGAATATTTAACCTTTCAAGAAACATAACTGACAAGACAATATTGTGGTCTTAATTAAAATAAATTCCATATTAAGATAACACTGAAAGTACAATAATCAATATCCAAAATAAACTTACCCATCTCTACAAACAAATTCCAAGACAAAAGTATCAAAAGAGATTTGCCATTTTATTCTAATCAACCAAGGAACAAAGACCTGCCACTGTTGCTTCCGTTCTCCGATTAATGGATGTCAGGTGAAAGCACTAACAACTCTCTGATGTGTAATATTTATGAGACACATAGCATAAGAGATCGCATAATGTCAAACTTAGTACCCTTCGAAAAGTTCTTGAAAAACGATCGCGCCGAATTCTGCCTCCTAACGACACCAACATAATTCTTCTTCCTCGACATCAGATTACGGCACTCTAGAGGCATGGGAAAGATTTTGACAACGTAATTTGCCTTTTCCTTTACATAGTGGTCACAGAATGATCATTTCAACGCTGTTTCTCTCTCGCTAGGGAACAACTATGGCGTTTCTCAGCAGCAAAAGGATTTGGGAAATTGGGGTATGAAATGATGGCGTATAAAATGAAATTATTTTTAGATGATTGCTTGGATTTATTGAATCTACTTATCCTTGGTTGATTTAATCGATGTAGCTCATTGTCTTTATGTGTAAGGTTTTTACGATTGTTAAAACTATAGTTATTTGTTTTGAAGTGTGACTGTATGTATCAATGAAATGCGTTGGAAGTCATTTATTCTGTCAGTTGTATTTAGTACAGATTTCAGCTGGATTCAAATAAAGTATGTTTTTATTGTAACAATAACTTATTATTTGTATTTTATACATATAACAAACCATGCTTAAATATCAAAACAGCCTTAAATATACAAATTTTTAAATGGAGAAAAAGGCACATTGAAGCATCAATTGCTCCTTTTGGTCACTAAAGTGCGTTTATGTTGAGTGGGGTAATCATTATATAGAATTATTATTATGGGAAGAGGTCAAGGAAGTCTACATGAGAGGATTTTTTGAGATTGGTTAGTAAAATGATAATATTACTATAGATGTGATTCGAATTCATGACAATTTGATTAACAGTGGAAAATAATTATAAAAATTATAACAACATGATTTATTGTAATTAAAAATCACAATTTCCTTAAATATGCTTAGGTGTTATTTGAAAAAAAAAATTACATTTATTTTAGTCTAATACAAAGTTATTCTAGATTAAAATAAGATTCACTTCGTAATGAGAAATTTTATTTAAACGATAGAGCTCGGATACCTTAATCTAATGTTTCTCAACACTATCTGGAGGGCACAAAAATATCAAAAAGTCATTTTTTTTTTTAAATTGTTAATTTACTAAAAGGAAGCAAAATAAAATATATCCTGACATAATAAAAATACACATTCCGCTTTTATTACAGTTAGTTCCAAGTTAAAACTTAAAACGGAAATTTAACACATTATACTTTTATTAATACTTAGAAGTAACTTACTTAAAATATCTGTTACTTAAAAGTAACATATACAAAACTAATTATTTATCTTGTTAATGTGTGTAATTTATAATAAAGGGGTCACGGTAGATTTAGTATAGTATTGTTGTATTCAATACATTGTTATTGTATAGGGGGAGGGGTAATTATGATTGAAAACTGGATCACAAATATTGAAAGTTTGAGAAGCACTGCTTTAATATGTTACATTTTTCACTAACACATATAATGAATTTGATACGATTTTTTTCTTAATGTGAACATCCTTTAATATTCCATACAGTAGATATTTGACAGAACTGAAATTCAAACATGTCCTTCTACTTGAATGGCCTTAATCACAAAGAATATGACTTCACAAAGTAAATAAAATAGCATATATTTTTATTTAATAAATGGAACACTTTAAGCACAAAATAATAATGCATTTAAAGTTTTAATGATTTTCAAAAAAAAATCGCATAATTTTATCCTGCGGGTGTACTGTGATGTAATAATTATAGAATGCTTATATGCTCTTTCAGTGAAAATATATTTAAAACGTGAATATTTGCTGTCATGTTTATATTTTAAAATTTTATTTTTTATCTGAAGCGTAAAAATCCTCCTTCCTATGATTTTTTTTTTAAAAATACCCTACAGATTTAAAGAATTGAATTTTCTAAGTAATCAATGCCAATGGAAGATTAAAGAAACTTGTGTATACACTTGTGCATACCTATACAGGAAGATGGGCACAGTAGGCCCGGGCCCTCATGGGCTGTAGCGCCACTGAGTTTGAATTTGTATACACCATCCCCTCCCCTCATTTTCTTTACATGCTCTGCGTTGTTTAACTTTTCAAGCATGCATTAAATCTTATACAGAAATAATATTTTCTCTTTAACGATGCACTATTTATCTGGTAAGAGTTTTTCAGAACATTTCTAGACACACACCCAATTATTTTATTAGATATAATATGCAATATACTGGTAATGCAACAATCTGAATTTGTAAATACGTTTTTCGTTTTCTTTCAAAGACATATTTAAAAACTAAAATTATTTTGTAAAATCTACACCTATAAAGCATGCCAAGTTAAATTAAAAATATCACTTTAAAATAAATTTGGATAAAATTCGAATACCCTTTTTTAAAAAAATAATCTAGATTGATAAATGCAAAAAGAGTTTTACACAGTTCCATATTCTAAATAAATTATTTTTAAAATAATAGAATACATAAACTTTTTACTTAACAATAGAGAGGAAATAAAAGAGCAAAATAAGCAATTATCAATTTCAACTATCATTTATATATCATATATTTCTACGAATTCTAAAAGCATTTTAAAGTAATACACTATGATAAATAAAAAAATTAAATACTATTTCATGTTAAATATTTAATAAAACATAATTATTAACATCAAAGAGGGAAATTGAACAAAAATTAGAAAAAGAATTGCAATAATACTCTTTTCAAACATTAAACTGCATTTAGGCACATAATGTCAATTAAAAATTATCACCGATAACGAGCAGATGAAACTCCTAATTTGTCCAAGCACATCTCAGATTTAAAACTGGAATATATTCATGGACTGTTAATAATTTTTTTCTTTTATATTTTCAAAAAAAAAAAAGAGAAGTTTTTGACATATTTTTTCTATGTATTCTGAAAGAAATTAAATAATTCGGTGTTTTAACGCAATTTTTATGACATAAATAAATATCATACTGTCATAAAAACCAGATAAAAATGGATAATTTAATAAATGGATTTATTAAGAAAACATTTAACAACTATAATTCAATATTTTATCATTAAAAGTGGTATACTTTTGTGGTAAAAACGGACAAAAAAATTTGATTTTAAGGGTTCTAAATATTCTGCCGAACAAAATTATCATTCAAATTTAATTAAATAATAGCTTATTTTAAAATAACAATTCATTGATTTTAATATATCCTGCAGCAGTTTTATTGATCTCTTATAAATTTGTTCAGATTGTATCAGTAATTAATTAGTACGCTTTTTGGGGTGAAATTGGCAATGGAGAATATTATCATGTGAAATTCAGATAAACAATTTAAATTCAGATAAACAATTAAATATTTGCAATATTTGCAATTGCAATTTTTTTGCAATAGCGAATGTACGAAGTTTTTTCATATTAACTTACCCTTGCATTAAAAATAATAACAACATTGATATTTTTCTTTCCTTTTTGGTACTTACGTATTATCGCAACCGTATTGGTGACATTATTTGAAACAAAGAACATGGTTGCATATTCAGCGCTTACGACGATTACACAATCGGGTAGCCCCCCAATTTGGCGAGTAACCTTAAGCGTTGGCATCGTTGCGATACTACATAGGTATTAATGGTAAGCGCGTACTGTTTCTAACTTCTTGTAACAGTTTTATTATATTAAATGTGTTCATAAAAATGAAAGAAAAAACGTGTTTTCGTTGTATTTTTTTATTTTTTTAAGTATAGGTGTGTTATATGCAGTATAACAAATTATTAATAAGTGCAGCAATATTATATATTTTTTTAAAAAATAATCAATTTAAAAAAAGTTATACGGCTATGCAGTTTAATATTTTGTCATTGCATACAATACATCAATGCTTATCATAAACTGTTTTTTTCATTAATTGGTCTGAACTTATTTTGAATGATAAAATAATAATAAAACGAAATTTTTGATATTTAGTAACATATTCTTATTTGTTAAAGGTTATAATTAAACATTTTTTAATTATTATTGAATCTTACTTTTTAAAATAAGTTTTAATACTAACTATAATTAAATATATTCGAGTTAGTAAGATATATTAATAATATATTTAATGCAATTGATTCTAAAAAAAGTTTTTACTCAAATTAACATTCAATTTATTTATTTGCATACACTCTAAAAAGGTGTCCACTTTTAAACTTATATAATAGTTTTTAAAAAAATTACAAAATTTAAATGTTGCTTTATAAAAGGTTTTTTTTTTAATAATTAATATCAAAATATTCAATTTTGTTTGCTTTTACATAGATTTTAGTTTTACATAAGCATTAAATCTTTTTCTTAACATATCAATTCAATATGTTTTTTATTGTGAAATATTTCTTATTTGAAAACTCCAAGAGAGAGAAAAGAAAATATTCCATCTCATAATCGTGAATCATTAGATACGAGAGAACCTGAAATTTTCCTTAATATTCTTTAAATATTTTCACACCATTGGGTACAGTTACAAGTATAAAATACGCATAACTGCGATATATTTATTCCATGAATAAGTATAAATGACATAAATGTGCCTGCAGCGTTGAAACAAAGATTTGTTTCTCAAACTTTTAAAATTACCCATTCCTCGCTAACGATCGCAAATATTCTCTTTTTGAGAGTTTTGTTATTTTAGTATCAGGTTCTGAAATAAAATATTATACCCACACCTTAATGACTTTCTCCAGTACGTTGATATGAATAAATGCAAATAGCTAAAGCTGACCCGCATTGAATCGCGCTCTGCCTAATGCGATACCTAGTTTCTTAAGGTGCATGCAAAGAAAAAGTAGAGAGAAATATTGAAATAAATGTTTCTTATACAAAATACCATTTTCTATAATAGTTGCTTAAGATTAGTTTTAATATTTATATATCTTCTAAGCACACAAACCGAAAATATCAAGATATTATTTCTAAAAATTTTCATTTTCTTAATAAACATTGTGAGCACGTTTTAATCGGAATTAATATGCATTTTAATGTTTAACACTGCAATGCATTAACCTTTGCTGCTTCTCAAACTTTCAATATTATCGACCCAAATTTCAGTAATAATTTTCATCGTGTCCCCCTCATATAACAAATATGTATTGAATGAAACAATAATACATTTCTCTCAAAGCTAAAGCTACAATGTATTACAAAGTTAAAGCTTCTTGTACATATTAAGATAAGTATTAGATTTTGTATGTAATTTTCTATATTACAAGCACCAGCAATTACTAAGCGTTTTAATTTAGTATCGATTAATTAATTTTCAAATACTTTTTGCCGTACTGATACATTTATAAGTATCTTATATCAGTGTAAATATGTATTTTATTTTTCAGAATGTGTTTTGCTTTTCTTCTCGTTTCGGTAAATTGATAATTATTTAAGGCTTCAATTTTCAACTTTTCGATATGCAGGTGCTCCCCACGTATAATTATCTTGTGGAGCGTGTCCCCCAGTTTGAGAAACGCTGTATTAACCAAAAGCTTCAAACCAATGCTCTTTTATATTGTCGCGTAGATTAAATTGATATGGAATTCTATATTTAGATAAAATGACAACACATCTTGCTAGACACAGCTCAGGACTTGGTTTACCAAACTGAATATTTCCTTTCCTTATATACTCCGATTGAAAGTTCCAGAATTTTCCATAATTATAATTACAGTGCAATTTATAAATGCAAACACAATAAAAATAGGATAGAATTACAATAATTTTTTAAAAAAAAATAGACACAAATTTAAATTTAACGCAAATAAAACAAAATAAGTTAATTTTGGCAAGTCGCCCACGACGGAGTTCGTGAGTTCTTGTCCATGGCAACCGAAGTGAACTATTTTTTTCGCTACAATATTAACTGTTAAAAAATGTTAACAAATAATGTGAATAATACGAAATATATTTCTCTTTTGTATATATATATATATATATATATATATATATATATATATATATATATATATATATATATATATATATATATATATATATATATATATATATATATATATATATATATATATATATAATAGAAAACTTATAGTATGCCATAGTTTGTCGTATCGAGTTCTTGATTGAAACAATGGTGAATCTAAGGTAGGGCGTGGCCGCTGTTGTATGATTCTTGTACGTTGATGCATTTTCTATTATGAGATTTTGAGGCAGTCTTGTAAATTAGTAAATCCAATTTAATGAATATCTTGAAATACCTAGGCATATTAATTACAGTGAGCAAAGACGACACAACACATACAAAAAAAAATACAGCACACAACACAAAGCAGCCGGCTACATCACTACAGAGAAACGAGCGAAGAGAAAGAGGCGGGATTTCCAGTGACATAGATTTTTATACTCGACGGTGAAGACCAGTGACATTTTTGTAATAAGAGCTCTGATTGGTTACAATGGACGGGAAAGGGATTTTGATGTAACAATATTAGTAGATCATTATTAAGATTCGGACGTTAGTTTTGAACCTAAGAATTAAAGATTATTTATAGATTATTAAAAGGATGTTATATATAGAGGAAATTATATATATATATATATATATATATACAGCTGGAAATTAAATTTAAAACACTATGAAGGAACGAAACGCTCAATTCGTTCAAAAGAAGAATTTTTCGGGATATGCAAATGATTAGTATTTAAAAGTAGTCGAACGTTGTAGGAGAGAGAAATGTTTTCTTAAATTCTACATTAATGTTAAGATGTGATTTCTAAACCTCAAATCGTATTTAAATCTTAACTGTTTGTGAGAAGACTGTATTATGTCTCGTATAAAAAAGGCGAAACAGTTGCCAAAACGTGTCGGAATTTGGTGTTAGTAAAAGCATAGTTCATCCAGAGTTTAGTTTATAGTTTCACAATAGTCTCGTTGATTCGCAATTTTTTCATCTGAATTATTACGGACTGCTTGCATTGTGACCATTATTGAGGATTCACTTGCCACTGTAGCATGTACACTCGTTATAATGTTACGCCTAACAACAACACTTGATACAGGAGATGCGTCAAGTTGCCTTTTCAGTCAAATTTAAATTATGCATGTAGCATCATATTCTCCAGATCTCTCACCAAATGAAAACATCTGACCATTCCTTGTCCACCTCTATCCCACAGCCAGGATTTTTAGAAAACTTGAATCAGCATGAAAGAAAATGCTAGAATTTGTCATCCTAGACTATTTCGACAGACTGAGTTGGAGCATTTAGTCCAAACAAATTAATAAAATTTTGCTGATTTACTGTACCATTTTATCTTATAATCATAGTTTTGAAAATTCACAATTCTTCACCCCGAGAAATTCATCGCGTAAAGGGCTAAATGTACTCCTAAGGTTCGCCGTAGATTTGAGCGTAAAACAGGTGATAGTACGATTTGGCTCACATCCACATTAATTATTAGGGAAAGCACGCTAAGAGTGGTCAGGGGCCTCACACCTCTCACCCCTTCCACTACCTCACGAGGGGACAAGCGGCTCGAGTACCACCATATCATAATTTAGAGTATTATTTAGGTTTGTTGAGTACCCCCATGCCGCAAAGGCACCATTATTTACAAACATCCATTACTTCTCTGGGATTCGAACCCGGGCCTAATCTTACTGCAGTCAGCATTACTAACCTCTATACCGAAAGGAAGGCGTTTCCTATTTTACAGGGTAAATATCAAAGTATAATCTATATTTTTCACAAACACAACCTTTATCAGCACTAAGCTTAAAATCAGTAACTCCATACAATATGATATCAAGTGTATATATAGTAAACCAAGCACACATGTGATTCAAATTAAATGTTAACATAGTTCATTAAACTAGTGAAATTTTTCATAAGTACTTAAAAAAGGAACTACACATGAAGAACATGATTAAAAATTGTATTTATTTATTTTTTATTTATATTTTAAACTATCATTTAATATCAGAATTTATAACTGAAAATATTTTATATTCCGTATTTACTCGAATCTAAGCCGCACTTTTTTCCTATGTTAATGCTACTGGAAAGGAAGTGCGGCTTAGAATAGAAGGTGCGAAAATTCACTGGATGGATGAAATTGAATATGATCAAGATGGTTAGAGGAATTACAGGTTCATGAATGTATTTAAAAGATTTTAATCCTGGTAAAATAAATTAATTATTCATTTCTTGTTAGTTATCTTTTTAATTTTTTTTAATATTTTTTGTAAATATATGGTACAGATAAATCTTTTTATACTACTACTGTTAGCTATTTTATTGGTTTCTTTATTATTGATTGCATTATTTTTTTCAAAAATTTCACTTCTTCCAATCATCCTGTGTTTACTTTACGAAAGTGTATGTGCAATTGACAAAAAAAGCTAAAGTAAACTCATTTTTCTAGTTTAACATATTTTGGAGGATGTCAATGGGAGGGGTTTAAATAATTCATTCAATTACACCACTTAAGCTTGTAACTGGATATTTAGGCAGAATGGTAAAGTAATTGCTTTTTTCTAATTTGTTTGGTTCAGAATGGAATGCTCTTTCCTCTTCAAAACTCATATGGGAGGTTACACTTATAACTCCTCTGCACCTATGAAGTCTAATAATGGTATGCACCCTTTCCCGTTGAAATTTGCCGCTTACAAGAAAAGTCTACCTATTCCGAGAAAAAGCGTTCAGTCATTTAAAAAACACAATCTTTCTTAATACAAACCAACAAAAAATATTTCAGCAGTTAAGGTATCCGACTACGTTAGGAACAGTGATTTTGAAAAAGCGTATAAATGGATAATATTTATGATATTTAGTGTCACTTAGATTATAAAATGTGCATAAAATATTATTTTAAGAATAGCATTATAATAAAAAGTATTTAAGTACAATATTTTGACAAAAAATGAACATAGAATGACCCATTTTCAAAATATTCTCCTTTTGTGTAAAATGCTTCTATTATAATAATATTTTGCCTACATATAGCTCAGACCTCTGTACAGAAGCTCAACTAGAATTTTTGAAATATATACTTAAAAGTGGGTTTATTCATGTTTTACCACAGTAGAGGGAAAATTAAAAAAAAAAAACGCGGATAATTATTTCAATGGGTTGTAACTCTGAAAATAATGTGAATTTTTCCAAAAAAAAATTGTTCAGACTCTGGAGAAGTCTTTACTTTATATAAGCACACACACAAAATATTATTATTTTAGAAGTATTTTTGACAAAAGGAGAACATTTTGAAAAAAAAGGTTTTTCTAAGTTAATTTTATGGCGAAATATTGTACTTAAATAATTTTTTTTTCTCAAAATGTCCTTAAAACAATTTTATGCATATATTCTAATCTAGGTAACACCAAATATCATGAAAATTGTCTATTTATGCGTGTTTTAAAAATCACGGTTGTGTGCGAACGAGTAGGATACGTTAAAATAATACGTTAATTTTGGGTTTATTATTCATTAAATAGAAGGGTGTATACCCTCAATTTAAACAGAAAGAGAAAAATTCGTTAAGTAGGAGACCGACTGTATATTATTTTCGATTATATAAATTCAGAATTAAATTTAAAAATCTAAAAATAATTCGCGTATATTAATTTTCGAAACTTATTATTGTGAAAACTAATATCCCATTATGTGCTGTATCCTCAATCATGTCATTTGAGTATTTACTATTATTTTAAAGCACGTTAAAGTTATCAATTTTAGCTCATCTGATGTTCAGTATAATTTACTTAAGCTCCAGTTTTGTATAGTTTACCAAATAACTACATCTAAACTAATAACAATAGAAGTTTAATGCTCTGTTCATTATACGGAATACAAGCATGTGATGTTGTCGAATATATTTTACACACACATGCTTCCATTTTGGATTTATTCTGCTTCAAGCTGAAAAGGGAGTTCTTCATTAGATTATGCGGACTGTATAAATCAGTGCAGAATACTAAATTAACCTTTTCCTGGGAGTGAAACTGACTGCTCACTTCCACTAATTGTTCTGAGCCAGTAAATATGGAAAGTTTTGCTTTAAAGTACATTAGAAGCATTACGTATTCTGTATTTTGAAGCATCTTTGGGATATGTCAAAGTATCTTTATTCCAAATTTATGCGTTCATCAGTTCCGCTCTATAAATAGTCAGGAAGTTACTAGACATTATTAAAATTGCATAACAGCTGAGGCTAAGAATATGCACACTTTCAAGCTTACGCGAAATGGTTCGATCGAAAGATGTTATTGAATTTTACAGGTAATTATCAATGATCAAAATATAGTCTAATATAATTTTCTTTTTGCATCTGAATATGTTCAAAGGGGTGTTTTAAACCTGGAAATAGTAGTATTCCACTCCAATGCAAGTAAATATTTTTTTAAGAAATATTTTAAATTCTGAAATATTTTTACTATATAGTTAAAAATATTTTAACATGTAGGAAATAATCTCAATTTTACCTTAAATGTATTTTATACAGGCAGAATATTTTAAATTCTGAATTAAATCTTTATATTTATAAGATTATTTTGTAAAAGGGAACTAAATAATTTTTAATTTCGCTTTTAAAGGGGCATGTATAATTTATATAGTACAAATAATTTTTGATTTTACTTTCGATATTTTAATTACAGTACTCTGTATTTCTTAACGCCAACTTCAAAAAACAGAAAACAATATTTAACATTTCTTATAACATTAAAAATTTAAATTTAATGCTCTTAAAAACAGCTTAATATAACCTGCGATATTTTTAAAAATTATAAACTTAGGAGTATCTACTAAGATTGTCCATGTTTATCATTTTAAAACAATAAAATGTTACTCAGGTGAGAAGCATGCACACCTAGATAAAAATATAGACAACATAATCACAGACAAACACAAATCAGTAGATATATTATTTTCATTTATGTTTTTGTTTTTCACATTGCATTGTCAGAGGCAGCTTTAAACCGCTTCATTAACCTTATTATTCAATTCCTACTATTAGTTTCCTCTTTCCTGATATATATATATATATATATATATATCTTGTTCAAATTTTTCAATCGTTAATAAAATGTTTTCTATTCATCCATTCAAGTTCAAATACATTTTTTAAACTTGTAGTAAAGTTCTCAAACTTTCAATATTTGCAACCCAATTTTCAATCATAACTTTCATCCCCCCTCCAAACAGTAACAATGCATTGAAATCATTAATAATATAATTTAACACTAAAGAAACAATATAATTTTAATTATAATCCGTACATATTATAAAGATAAGTAATGCATTTTGAATATAATTTTATGTATGGCAACCCCACATGGCTTCACTGGTAATTATTCAATTTATTTGTTCTTAATTTAGTATTGATAAATTAATTATTAAATACACTGTGCAGTATATTTAGAATGGTTTTCTATCCGTATAAATATATATATTTTATTCTTTTTTATATCAGAATTTACTTTGTTTTGCTTTCTTTCTGTAAATTATTAAATTTTTGAAAAAAAATTAATAATTTGTCTTGGATTTTTCGATATGCACGAGCCCCCATTTAGGGTTAACCGGCCAAACATTAGTAGAGCGTGCCCCAAAGTTTGAGAAATGCTGTTGTAGTGAATAACACTTGATATTAATGCATTTTTTTTTTCAAAAACTAATTAATTAATTAATTTAAAGAAATGATTAAATAGTAAAAATAAAAATAATAGTCCAACATCATATACAAAAAGTAAAATCGTTTGTTGTGTCCCTGTAGCGCAATGGAATTAGCGAGTTGGACTTCTAATTCAAAGGTCAAGATTTTGAATCCCACCTCGGATGGCCTAACTTCTGAGAATGTATATTTCTTTTTTTTCAATACTGTTTTATCAGAAAAATTAAACTTCACTAATGAATAAATTAGTATAAACAAAACAACAAAAATAGCCCAACACCATATTTAGAAAGTAAAATTGAAAATTGCACGAAAAATCGCCTTTTATTTTGTCAATTAATGTTATACAATCATATGTATATACATATGTATATTAATTGTAAATATTTAATAAAAAGTAATTAAAATGAAATTTTTCTTTGTTGACCTAAGTAGGATTTGACTTAATTTTCCCCTATATTACTTATTTAAATGTAGGATAATGTCAAACCTTTTACGCCTCTTTTTGTTGAGAACCTTATTGAAGCTGAAACATACAGCATGCTGTCCTAAACTTAATACAATTTAGCATATTTGGGACACTCTCGGACAAGGCTACAAGACTCAGTCATCTGTCCAAAGCTCCTTTTACTGTCGAAGATTGAACTTTGTCGAAAGTGGAGAAGTATTCCACAAAGGCCCATCGTTAACATCATCGTATCCATATAAAACATGTATGTAATACTCTTAGGAGTTTGGGACATCATACATCATATTAGAAAATCCTGAATCATTTCTACGTAATAAGTTTTTTGTCATTTACATGCAACCAAATTTTTGCCCTACAGCAACATTTCGTATTCTTTATACCATTCTAAAGAATTAAAGTTCTCATGTAATTGTTTTTTGGCATTTTTTTCTATATTGAGTAGTGTAAAACCTGTATTCTTCATTTTATGTCCAAGTATGGCTTTTTGTAAATGGTTTATTAACTTTTATATTTATGTATAATTAATAAAAAAGAGTAAAATGAAGTACTAAAATTTCATCTTTAAAATTGCTTTCATTATGCACTCAAGTGCCACTAAATTAAGGATACCTACCAAGTAATGAGTTGGACTCCTCTGGCCTTGATAACGGCTGCCGCTCGACAAACATATATTCAACAAGTACTGGAAACGTTCCACGGAAATGACTTGGCAAATATTGACTAAAACTGTCCGTAATTCTTCAAGTTTTGTTGGACTATGTGATGGCCTTTCCCGCCCTGTTCCAAAACATACAAAATATGGTCAATAGACCTTAAGTGTGAGCTTCTAGGTGGCCAATTTATCACAGAAAAGTAATAGGAATTTTCATCCAACAGCCAGTAACCAACCGGGACTTGTTAGAGGTACAGCTGTCTTGCTGGAAAACTCAATTACTGTGAGGATAACAGAAAAGCATAAGTGGATGGAGATGATTACCCATCAAATCTTCGTACCAAATTGCATTGGGAAAGGTTGGTACATGCACAAAAGATCCCAAAAAGTGCCACGAAATAATACCTCAGAGCATAATTGAGCCACAATATCCTTGTACATTTCCAACTTGGCATGCAAGATCGAAGGCGTCTAAATCAGGTAGTTTACCTATACTGATAATTCTAACTAATTCAGGAAAACCACAGCACCATCACTTGAGCATAAATGATGCGTAGCGTTACACAATATGCTTAGCTCTTCTCCCTATAATTCTCAGTGGTACTTCAGTATATATATATATATGTGTGTGTGTGTGTGTGTGTGTGTAGTGTATTTGGAGTGGTTAGGATTATGTGCTTTATTTATTTTCCATTATGAATTAGTCAATTTAAATGTCGTTGACATGATAGAATAGCCTGGTTGATTTTATGTACATTTATCTGATGTATCAGAGCATTTCCCTTAAACAGCAATTACATACACATATCACAAAACAAAAGACGATGGACAGAAAGAAACAATTGCGGCCTACATGACGAAGGACAAGAAGCAAGCTAATTTTCTTTTGAAATGAGAGCTTTTATATTAAGCGGGAATTCGAAGTTGCAAAATTAACATGACTTCCTTGGACGGAGCTTGTGATTGGTGGAAAGATATTATAGTACGACGAAATCTGATGTAACTTTACTTTAAATACCCTAATCCAGTGGTTCTCAAACGTTCAATACTTGCGACCCAATATTCAAACATAATTTTATTGCCCCCCCTCCAAAACAAAAAATTTATTGAATTCAAAAATTTACTACATCTACCATCCCCCTTTATTTTACTCATCCCTTTGATGCTAAATCTGCAAAAAGGTTTAAATCTCTTAAGTTTAAACCCGACAAATAAACGTTTCCCCTGGGCTAAAACGTTCTTTTCCCCCACATATATATACGACCTCAAAAGTACAATCTTTTCTCTTTGCACTCTAATATTTTCCCCACGGGTTTGGAATACAATAAAAAAGGGCAGTGTTTGCGAAGTATGTATGTATTTCCGAGGATTTGCTTATTTTTATTTAATCCCCTCCCCCAATACATCATATAAGCACGCCTATGTGAAAAACGGTGGCATTGGGGAGCGAATCGCGTAACTTTTATTTGGCAGTTACCCGGGGTTCAAATTTTAAACCCCAAATTTTCAAGATATTAAAAAAAATTTTTATATAGTTTTTTCAAAGAAAACAAAACCCTGGGAATAATTTACTTTTTTTAATTAAGTATTGTTAAATTAATTATGAAATACATTATTCAGTACTGATACTTTTATAAGTGTATTTTATCAATGTAAGTGTGTATTCTTTGTTTTATTATGTCAGAATGTACTTTTTATGTGCTTAATTTCAGTAAATTAGTATTTTTTTTTTAAAAAATGATCTTTTGTTTTCGACTTTTCAATGTGCTTGAGCCTCCTTACAGAGTTATCACGCCCTCTAAGGGGGTGCGTGCCCCACAGTTTGAGAAACGCTGCACTAAGCTGTTAATTTTTATGAGGTGCTGTCACGATTAAACCCCTTTTTGCAGGCAAGCTAGCTAATTATTTGCGTGCGAGTTTTGATGGGTCAGGAACATTACAATTAATTATATGTATGTGCATATATATATATATACATAACCCAATTATTTTTTTAAAAAATAAAGTACAAAAGATGTTAAATATAAAAAATTCAATACAAAGTAACCAAATTTGAACAAGGTTGATTCTTTGTGAAAACAGATTTCAATATATTTGTAAAATGTAAAAAAATATTTAAGTGAATCTAGAGACTATATATTTTGGTCAAATTTAGAACTCTCATGCTGATGTGTAGTTTTTCTTTTATAATCTTAACTTATTTTCTTAAAAATTTAATTTTAATATACACTGGTGTGCAAAACTTAAGCAACAGGTGGTTTTATTGATATAACTTCACGAAAAATCATCTGAGAGACATGAAATTCTAAAATGAGGGAGAGTATTATGTACGTAAAGGATGACGAAAGCATCGGCGCTGAAAAAGGAGCACAACGCATAAGGTATGGAATCAAACAAAAACAAGCTTTATTGAACACATAGTATCGTGACTCATGATTGTCTATCCAACAGGAAGAACAACAAGCAGATGTTCCTTAATATGGTATATGCCCTCCCCTTACTACAATGGTTACTTTGCACCGTCTCCGCATACTCAGAACCAGCTGGTGCAACATTTCTTGAGGTAGGAGTGCCCATTCCTCAATCAACATCTGTTTGAGTTGTTGGTTGTACTCCGGATGATGTGAGCGTGTGGCAATACGTCTCCCCAAAGCATCCCAAACATGTTCGATGGGATTTAAATCGGAGGTGCACGCTGGCCAATCCATTCGAGTGATATCTTCACTTTCCAGCAGCTCCTCAACAGCAAGAGTGCGATGTGGCAGTGTATTGTCATCCATAAAGATGAAGTCTGGGCCAATGGCACCTCGGAAAAGATGCAGATGGGAAGAAGTACCTCCTCACAATAGCGATCAACGGTTACAGACCCTCTGTCGAAAATGGGAAGCTCAGTTCCGCCGTTCAGCATAATGCCAACCCAGACAAGAACTCCAGGACCACAGTAACGATGTCTTTCCTTGATGTTACTGGGATAAAACCGGGTCCCGATCTCTCTCCAAATCAAAACGTGTTGAGAATCGCTTCTGGTACTGAACCGATTCTCATCCGTAAAGAGAACACGACTCCATTGATCAGTTGTCCAGTTTTTGTGTTCTCTGTCCCACTGTAAACGGTGGCTTCGGTGGCCATCTTTCAATGGGAGGCAGCGTTCAGAACGGCGGGTGAACAGGCCCCCCCTTTGTGAAGGCGTCTGACCACAGTAAACCGCTACACTTGTCGACCTGTTGCTGTACAGAGTTTCTGAGCAATGGCGCTAGCTGACTGCTGTCGAACTTTTTTCGCCTGCAGGATGATATATCGGTCATCCCCTGCAGTTGTCGTCCTCGGCGGCCCACACCAACCTTTCTAACAGCTGTACCTGTGGTTTGGAACGCTTTTCCAAGCGCGCGAAACGACACTTTTGTTGATTCTGAACTCTGCAGCTCACTGGTGACAGTACGCCCCTCCTCCAGCTTTCCGATCATTCTTCCACGTGTGAAGTCATCCAGATGATTTCTTCTAGCCATATTTGACGATCTGACTCACTGGCACTTGCAGAGAATATGGTGAATTGCGTCTCCGTTCTTCATTTCATTCTACTGTTGAGCAGCTCGCGCCGACATCACGCGTTTTGCGTACGCTCACATCGCTTCTGACGTTTTGTTCCTGATATTTGCATACGCATGACGTTTCTACTGACTTACGTGTTCCCTCTACTGATCTCCAGACCTCCTTTTCTGCAATTTCATGGCTATCTGCTAAATTTTTACATGTTGCTTAAGTTTTGCACACCAGTGTATTACAAGAAAAACAGTGTATGTGAATATTAATCAAATTAAATTAAACATATTTAACATATAACAGAAACAGATTTATAAAATTCCAAAAAAAGTCTGGCAATAATATATCTAAAATAACAAATATTTAATTTTTTTATAAATTTTATTATGTATTTCTTTATTAATATGTACATTGGTAGAGTATAATTATGTTGGTTTCGAAAATAATAATAATAATATACAAAACATTAATTTAACGTGAAATATACATGCTTATATTTTTGAGTATTTATATTTGATGAAAACTTATGCAGTGCTGGATATGTTACTAAATTTACTGTGCAGATTAGGTATTGTTTTATTTCAAATTTAAACGAGGGTACTTAGAAACATCAATAAAATTTATGATTAATCTTCAGACAATTTAATAATAAAGAAAAATATTTTTAAATATAAAAATGAGATTCTTTTAACACTTATACATTTACTTAATTATTTAAATATTTTAAATTATCAACTCATTAGCTATATACAGTTCACTTAATTTGTATTTGTGCTTTCATTACGTATTCTAAAGTTTTTTGCTCAACAATCTTTAGTTTGATTCATATTATTATATACTTCAATAGCTTAAGAAAAGTAATGTATAATATAAAGTTGATATTCGGGATTGTTAAACATGTTTTGTTTCAATAAATTTGACTATCTTTGTAAAGCATTTATTGTGGAAAAAATATATCAATTCCTTAGCATTTTGCAAATTTTACTTTCAAATCCCAAATACACTTCTTTTAAAATAAATTTTTATGTAATATAATATATATATATATATATATATATATAACAATTTTTGCAAGGAGAGCTATTAATTTAAAATGAATTTCTCTTAATATTATTCTTTATCTTCAATTTCTCAGACTTTTATTAAGGTACAAATTAAAAAATATATATATTCAAATGCAAATTACATAAAGTTTTGTGCAGGGCATTTAATTTAAGAACAATGCTAATCTATTCATTTAATAACTTTTAATGTTCAGTAAGACTGAAAAGTATCTAGAATAACTCTTTAAATAAGATACTCATTACAATTCCAGAATAAAAACTATCATCAGAATATTTTTTTTTTAATCCTCTAAATCTATTTTATCACTCATATGTGTTATTTTATTCCTTCTTGATTTTCACATTCATTTCAACAAATCCTACCAGTTCGGTGATTTTGCTTAGTGTAGCGTAATGATACGATTTAATTAATTTTATAAATAGAAGTATTTTTAACTTATCGGTAGATAAAAAAAAGACATATTTTTTTGCCACGTAATTTTAGTTTCATTTTAAGAAAGCTTGATACAGTGTTTCCTCTCATTTTAGGATTCAATCTATTTCAAGTCAAGCATGATTAAATGAATTAAACGAACAAGTAGGATATTGACCCAAAAGGTTAGTCCTTTTCCCTAAAAAAAAAACGTTTCCCCAGCTCTCATCAAAATTAATGATTTTTTGCATCGACAGTTGAAGTTATTTAAAAGCACCGTTTTTCGCATGAAAATGACATTTTTTTGATTTAGTACTTTCGCTGGAATTGATTCTATCTGATTCCCTTTTCGGTATGATTTTTTTAGATTTTAAATTTTTAAAAAATAGCTTGGTGAAAAATGGTTTTATTTGAAACAGCGGTTAAATTACGAGATTGTTCGTGACAATATGCACTCAGGTCCTACGTCTTTCAATAAGCATACTTTTAGAGAAATATTTATTTATTTATTTCTCAGTATGCATTTTATACATTTTTTATTTGTTTTTTCTTTAAAGGTATTATGAAGATAAATAAAATGAGTAAATATGGTTATATAACATGATAACAAAAAAAATATATTTATTCTGTAAGTATAACACAAATTACATTCAGTTTTTTCATTTGAAAAAAAAAAAAAAGGTACAAATTAGTTTTTTTCTTTTTGCTTTTTTTTATTATTTCTATTATTATTTCTATTATTTTTTGTTTATTATTCTATATTTCTATTTCAATATTTTTTTAATTTCAGGGGAAATTTTCTTATCATTTACGCTGGTTTTTTTAAATCTAAGACTTTAAATACTTTATTCAATTAAAAAAACAGTTTGAAAAAATAATATAAATATAACGCTTTTACTGTTTTTTTTCTTGTTAGATTAATGTTAGTAAATTTATTCAAATTTAATTTTTATCCTTCCTACAATAAGTGTCATAATTTTTTGATATTGTACCACCATATTCCTTATTGTATTGTTTCAAGAATAACTTTTAAAAATGATTTTTTAAATTAGGAAGTTTACAAATGTGTAATATGTGGATTAAAATGTTCTCTTTAACACGTAATCTTCTGTAAAATAAATGATGAGTTTATAAATTCAAATAAACACGAGATCTTTAAGTACTAGAATTCAGCCAATACCTAAATTATTCAATTTAAAAAAAAATAAAGTCAATTGACCTTTTTATATCCAAAATTTTCTTTGTAAATAAGTAGAACATGGCACATTAGATTAGCTACAATATAAAAAAACTTTATAATTGTCACGTTAACAATGCTAATTGCGGGCTTCAAATGCAAATATTTTTTTTTTTTAAATTAAGTTTCAGTAAAAATAAACTTAAATTTTATTATCAAGGCAAAGTTTTCTTAGTTGAAATACATATTTAAAGCATAAGGACATTTTTTTTTTTAGTGGGAAATGTTTCGTGGCATTATTAAATATTCTAAAAAAATTTTAAAAGAAGATTTGTTGTTAAAAAATCAAAATCCTTAAATTTTGCCCGAAAAATTTTCAAATTAAAAATAATCCTGTTATTTTAAAAAATATAAATTTTGGAAAAAAATCTTTATCAAATAAATCAAAAAAAAATTTATTTATTTATTTATTTTTGAAACAGATAAGTTAAGTACTATAATGAATTAGGATTTGCAAAAAAATAACTTTTCTTTCTTTGGTTTATACCAAATAATAAAAATAAACAAATCTAGGTCTAAAAAAGTATTTCAATTAGAAAACCAACATTAAAAAACATTTATGTTTCATTCGATATAGTTTAAAACTGATTTATTGTATTTATTGTTGATTTATTGTATTTAAGAAAGCTTGATACAGTGTTTCCTCTCATTTTAGGATTCAATCTATTTCAAGTCAAGCATGATTAAATGAATTAAATCAGACAAGTAGGATATTGATCGCAAGGTTAGTCCTATTCCTAACAAAAACGATTCCCAGCTCTCTATGCTTTAAAATTAATGATTTTTTGCATCGACAGTTGAAGTTATTTAAAAGCACCGTTTTTCGCATGAAAATGACATTTTTTTGATTTAGTACTTTCGCTGGAATTGATTCTATCTGATTCCCTTTTCGGTATGATTTTTTTTTTTAGATATTAATTTTAAAATAGCTTGGTGACAAATGGTTTTATTTGAAACAGCGGTTCCAAATTACGAGATTGTTCGTGACAATATGCACTCAGGTCCTACGTCTTTCAATAAGCATACTTTTAGAGAAATATTTATTTATTTATTTCTCAGTATGCATTTTATACATTTTTTATTATGTTTTATTCATTAAGGTATTATGAAGATAAATAAAATGAGTAAATATGCAGTTATATAACATGATAACATAAAAATATATTTATTCTGTAAGTATAACACAAATTACATTCAGCTGTTTTCATTTGAAATAAAAAAAAAGGTACAAATTAGTTTTTTCTCTTTTATGCTTGTTTATTATTTCTATTATTATTTCTATTATTTCTTGTTTATTATTCTACTATTTCTATTTCAATATGTTTAATTTCAGTGGAAATTTTACTTATCATTTTACGCTGGTTTTTTTAGCAATCTAAGACTTTAAATACTTTATTCAATTATAAAAACAGTTTGTAAAAATAATATAAATATAACGCTTTTACTGTTATTTTTCTTGTTAGATTAATGTTAGTAAATTTATTCTAATTTAATTTTTTATCCTTCCTACAATAAGTGTCATAATTTCTTAGCATATTGTACCACCATATTCCTTATTGTACTTGTTTCATTGAGAATAACTGTTAAAATGAGTTTTAAATTAGGAAGTTTACAAATGTGTAATATGTGGATCAAAATGTTCTCTTTAACACGTAATCTTCTGTAAAACAAATGATGAGTTTATAAATTCAAATAAACACGAGATCTTTAAGTACTAGAATTCAGGCAATACCTAAATTATTCAATTTAAAAAAAAATAAAGTCAATTGACCTTTTTATATCCAAAATTTTCTTTGTAAATAAGTAGAACATGGCACATTAGATTAGCTACAATATAAAAAATTACGTGTATAATTGTCACGAATTAACAATGCTAATTGCGGGCTTCAAATGCAAATATTTTTTTCTTTAAATTAAGTTTCAGTAAAACTAAACTTAAATTTTATTATCAAGGCAAAGTTTTCTTAGTTGAAATACATATTTATTAAGCATAAGGACATTTTTTTGTTATTGTGGGAAATTTTTCGTGGCATTATTAAATATTCTAATATTTTAAAATTTAAATGAAGATTTGTTGTTAAAAAATCAAAATCCTTAATTCTGCCCGAAAATTTACAAATTAAAAATAATCCTGTTATTTTAAAAAAATATAAATTTTGGAAAAAAATCTTTATCAAATAAATCATTAAAAAAAAATTTATTTATTTATTTATTTTTGAAACAGATAAGTTAAGTACTATAAGTGAATTAGGCATTTGCAAAAGATAACTTTTCTTTCTTAGGTTTATACCAAATAATGAAATAATAAACAAATCTAGGTCTAAAAAAGTATTTCAATTAGAAAACCAACATTAAAAAACATTTATGTTTCATTCGATATAATTTAAAACTGATTTATTGTACAGCATGAAAAATTTCCGAAAACTAATAATTTTTAGAGTTTCCTAAAATTTAGAACATTGAGGATGTAAAGTCAGTTTTCAGGCATTGCAAACGTAAAGACGATATAGTAATTTTTAAACTTTTTCTTCTCGTCCATTGTTCATTTCAAAATTATTTAAAAAACACAAAACAACAGTATTTTTTCTCTTATCTTATCAATGCGATCATAAAATCATGAATTCAAAGAATACATTAATAAAAGGCATTAAAAAAATTAATTGCATTTAATACGATATTTGACACACATCGATTCTTGTTACCAGACTGAAAACTTAGATTGAAACGTTTATTAAATCTGTCATAAAATACTTTAAAAGCTTTTGTTCATTTTAGCCGCCAGCAAGAACTGATGCAATTGTCATTCAATTAGCTTCATCTTTCACAAACTCACTCACCGCAATTTTTTTTTCAGTGATGTCAGCTGCAGTTTCATTGCCACATTCGGAAAAAAAAAATGAAAAAATGATAAAATAACGTTATTTCTATTTTTAACGAAACAATAAATATATTCCCTTGAATTTATTCTTGCGTTATGTCAAAATATGCTGTGACAGCAATTTTATGAGGAATAAAATAATTTCGATTTATTTTAACAAAAAGATTTTTAATTCATTTCTAGTAATACGGTTTCAGTCAAAATCCGCCTTATTAATTGTTTGAAATGGAATGGAAGTTAAATATTAAAACTTTATGAATCTAAACACAAAGTGTAATTGTATTATCTAGCACAAGGATGGGTGAAAATTAATGATATATGAAATTAGCATTAAAAGTTATATATGAATCGGACAGACAAAAAAGGCAAAAATATAAAGTAGATAACAAAATTGAAAAATGTTATTTTGTATTAACTAAATGTTCTTCTTAATGCAAACAATTAATCCTTTTTTAAGTCAATAAGGGTTTATAAATTCTTATAATAAGAAAGAAGAAAGAATTCTTATATTATAATAAATTCTTATATAAGAAAAAATAGTACTTATCTTTGCTTCGATTCTTATTCATTAAATGTTGTAGAGAACGGAAAAGCAGATTTTTTTTTTGTATTCTAACAACTTTTTTGTCCGAAAAATAGTTCTCATAAGTCGAATAGCTTACATTTTCATTTTACTACTTTAATTCGATGTAACACTGTCATTACATGAAAAAAAAGAATATAAAATTAACAAATCTCTAACACCATCAGTATTATTCTCTTTAAAAAGCAGTACGGTGGGTTTAGTACAGCGAATTGGAAATCATCTTTTTCACAACTTCAAAATCAAAATAAACATGCAAAACCATGCGCATGCGAGAATTGAATTGCCAGCCATTGGTGTTAAGATAGTGTTGCTAGACACAACACAGGATTCTTGGAAAATAGATGCCCAAATTGTGAATTGTAGTAGAAAGAATGTAAATAAAAAATAAAGTTGTCATAAAGTATGTGTTCTTGACTAAAGAGTTTAAGTTATTTAAACAACGAAAATTAGACAATATGCATACAGGTCAAATAAAATATAATATATCCCATATATAAATATTTTTCTTTTACATTAGGCAAAAGAAAGGCAATCACATGCACAGAGATGAGCTTTACATAATTTCACAACAATAATTTTTATCCAGTTTCAAACATATATCTTGCAGTTGTCTGGTTAAATGGCATTCATTGTAAAAATGTTCTCCTTTCCGACATTGACTGTGTAAGTTATACGGAATTTTGTAAAAGGTTCATCGACCCAAAAAATGGTATCTTTTCCTATTTTTGCAAAGGCATTTCCTAAATTTTTTTCTTCTAAGTCAGTGTTCCGCCACCCCCGGTCTGCGGACCGGTACCAGTCCATGGATCAAATGGTGCCGGGCCCCCTAAAAAACATTAAACTTTTTGCCTTTTTAAATGTGGTGCTTTTTGTCTCGGATTTAAAGCAAATTTCCACAAAACCCTTTTTTTACATTCCACGTTAAATCACTTTTATTCATTTTTGTTGTAACTATATTTTATTCTGAAGGCTTATTTAAACGTAACTAAATTAACATTGTTAAGTCAAAACAATCTAAAATATAAACAATCAACGTGCCCACTCTCAGAGGGCCGAGGTAAAATTATCGTCGTTGACCGGTCTGCAGCGATAAAAAGGTTGTTGGGAGCACTGTTCTAAGGTAACAATGTTTATTTTGGAATTTATAACATAGACTTTCTTTTCTACTTTTTAATGTTTGCCTAAATATTTTGAAATAAGTAAATTAAAACACACTGTTAACATCAATTAATTCTGGAATTTCTTAAAGTATTAACTCATAAATATGGATATTTTTTTAGGTTGGTTTCACCTCAAATGTAGATCAACCCATCTTAGCCTATTCATGTTCTGTGTGGGGATACGCAACTAATTCTAAAATTAAACTTCTAAATAACGCTCAAAACTCCACTACCAGAATGATATCTAGAGCTAATAGATGTACGAGAAATAAAGATATTTATAATGTACTTAAAATTTCAATACCTTTAAAATCCATATTCAAGATATTGCAATTAAATTTTTTAATAATCTTCCAAACTCTGAAAATCAAAATATTTGATCATTATTCATAAGTATAGTCCGCATGCTAATATTAAAAGACCGAGGAGAATTCTCAGTGACTTATATAATCCATCCTTACCCTCTACTCGGTGCATGTTAGACAGCACGAGAGACCTTAACCATGCAACGCCATTCAACCGATTTGAAGCACGATCGAACGATGTCGGTAACTGGGAGGAGGTCCTCTCAGGAACCCTTTTTTTATATATATATTTTCTTTGTTGCCACACAAGCAACTTACTGTTTCTTAAATCATTGTATAATATAAAGTGAGGGCAGCCACAACTAAGCCAATTCACATCTCACTTTTACACTGAATGCTAATTCTCTCAATAGAGTTTTCTTGCCACATAGCTCCTCCCCCTTGCCACTGCTCCAAGTCTTTCAACAAATCACACGGCTTTCTAATAGCAAGAAATATCCACAGACTCGGCTCGAAATCAAACTTTTCAATACACGGGAGTGAGGATCGCTCCACGATCCATATATATATACACGACTAAAAACTATCAAAGTTAATCAATTCTGTGGTAAGTCATTGCCGCGTTGTGTTGGTACATAAAGGATTGATTGACATATTTTGTAAAAGTAAATATATATGTAACCCAAAAGGGAATTGATATCAACAACTGAAACATAAGCAAATATCAAATTTAATTATCTTTCTAAGAAGACTTTAATGAAAGTCTCAATGACTTTTGTGAATTTCAAGGTTATAGCCCACACTATTTGTTGAGGCAACTCATTAATGAAAATCTCAGATAATCTCAAAATCCTACCTTTAATCGAATATTGTGATTTACTATTCCATTGCTTCCTCCCTTCAGATGTCCTTAAATATCAAAGCACATTTGCGTATATCATGGTTTATTCACTAAACGAGTTTGCAAATAAATCAAACGTCATATACAAATTCCAGATGTTAACTGAGTAGAAAAACGCATGATAAAATGATTCTCAAGTCTCTTATGGAAATATATGATTATTATATAATCTCTCAATTAACCTCTTCAGGACGGGGCGAATTTTTATGAGACACTCGCTAGGGACGGGGTGAGGTCGTAAAGACTTGCACTTCAAGGCAAGTTTTCAAGTTTTCACTTCAAGTTTTCGTCGTGAAGCCTAACTTAAGAGAAAAAAAAAAGCATAAATAATAAAATTTCAGTCTTAACGTCGTAATTTTTGCTATCCCTTTAGATCATTGCACAAGTGGTCAGTTACATTAAAACTAGAATGCAATAACGTTTTTCCTCTCACTTACAAGGAATTATATAAAAAATATGACTTACCTAGAACAAATTTCATAAGCACTATTCATTTTTTCCAAACTTTTCATTGACGAAGCACATTAATATTCTTTCAAATTAACTAAAAAAATTACTACAAAGATTATTTACAAAAAGAAATAGCAAAATTAAAATGAAGATTGAGTCTGGAAAGTCTAGAAGCATGTAGAAACGCAAAGTCCTACATTGTATGATTTGCAAGCATAAAATATTTGTTACATTTTTAATTATTTACACACAGTTTGTGACTATACACTCTGGATTTTTTTCATCCTTTTTGTTCATATTAAGATTAGAACAATCAAATAATAACAAATAATCAAATAATAACTGAAGTCAAAGTTTTTCAAATAAGAAAAGTACGCGAAATATATTCGAAAGCAACAAAAACTGTAACAGAACTGACGCTAAAACCCTAACACACTCCACACTGTTAAGAAAAAGAAAATAAAAAAGCATTGGGAGAGTTATTAGAAACACGAATATTTCTATATCAAGAGAAAATTTTACGAGCTATTTGCTTATATTTCGATTATCCCCTCCCCCTCCACAGCTGATGAGCAAAATACCAAATTCAGGAAGAATTTAAACAAACTGAAGGTTAGGTTACTCTAGCTATGTTCAGTTTCAATATAATGGACATAGGGTGCCATCTAGTGTTCATTAAAAAATGTTCCAGCTGAAAAATCATATATGCATCGCCCGGCCTACAAGAGCGTTTTTCTAAAAATGCATATTTGCGCTGCCCGTCGCGAAGGGGTTAATTCTCAAAATACTGGTATAACATCATGAGAAATTAAGTAGATTGAGAGAGAAGATTTAGAGATCTACTCAACTTTTTATAATGACTGAAATATTAAAACATGTTTTCAACATGCCATTTTGTAGCATTTTGTCCTAAAATATATTTTATTGAAAATCCTTGAAAATAAAATAGATTTAAAAACAGTTAGCTTACTTTTTCCACCTTAAGGGATCATTTGAGATTAATAAAAATCAGTCCAGCAATATTCAATTAAAGGAAAAATATATAAAGAACAAATAACACCTGATTCATTTTATTTGAAATGTATGAAAGGAGGGATTTTTAAAAAAAGAGAAAATAATACACACTCGTAATTCAAAAATCTTGTTCCATTGATAATGATATTTGTTTCGCATCGAGACAGACGGAGTTGATAATAAAAATCCTACTATACTTGATGATGTTGAATGAATTCTCTTACTTCATTTTGATTGAAATAACTTCTTAACAGCATTTCTCCATTTATTCTTCTTTTTTCGGATTTTTTAAAAAAAAAAAATGTCCATTACTCCACAACAACATTTTCCCATTCATTCTTTTTTTACAATGTTTTAAATTGTTTTTATCATGTTTTATTACGAAAAGAGCTTTAGGCATTGAGTAATAGCTTGTTCGGAAAGAAGTGATTCAAATAAAATAATGATAAAAATTTAGGAAAAAAAAAGGATTAATAAAAGAAAGAAATCCTATAATATTATGTTTGTTCCACCACAGGTTAGTTTTCTACTTAGCGGATTATACGAAATTCATCAGAGTCCTAAGCCATTCGCAATTGGTTTGAACGTAAAAAATAATAATAATAGTTCTTTATAGTAATAGTTCTTTCGATTTATTCGTTTTCATTTTTTGCTTATTTTCTATCCCATTGCATTATCTATTTTATGATTAAAAAGGGGAAAAAACCTCAGTTGTGAAGAGTTTTGATGTATCTTATTTAAAAAAAACTTTTGAAAGAAAGAGTTTTATCAGAATTTCTAATGCTTTTCAAAAAGCAATGTATAAAAAAAGAATAAGCTCAAAGTGTTTGCCTTTGCAATAGGTATTAGAGAAGGAAAAATGAAATTATGTTGTTTTTTCAAAGCAAAAAAAAATTCAAATTTACTAATCATTGATTTTCTTAATTAGTTATGGCTGTTATGAAATAAAATTTTCTATACATATTCTTTTATTGCACATTAGTCTTAACAAAAATTTACTAAACTGTATTATTAATCCATGGCTATTGGAAACTATGTTTTATTGAATAATGACATGCATATTTAATTAATATACGTAATATACACACATATTTATTAAATAATAACGTATATATATATATATATATATATATATATAATATATGTATTTATATTGCAGTTCAACTTTTACAACCCTATATATTAAATAATATTAATTTTAAAATGTACTTTCATTATGTACATTAATATGCAAAAAATTTAGGATCATCCTTCAATTTATTTTAAATAACGCCTATGCAAACCTAGAAATAAAATTCTCCTTTATGTTCATCTAATAAAAATATGCGAAGCTATATATCAAGAAAACTTACGTTATATTATGAAGCAACAATGTAATTTCTAGTTCGTTAGAAAATGGATCATTCATTATCAAATATACGGTGATTATAATTAAAGTTAAAATTTAAAAACGCTATAAAAAAAAAAACCACTCATCAAACTGACGTCAAATTTAACGGAATATTATTGAAGACGGGGGAAACGTATGACATAAAAAAAGTAATTCAAATGTTAGCAATAGACGAAGCTGTAAGCATCAAAACTTAAAAGGGTTCGGTAAGAAATGCCAGTGAAACGTGAAACAACAGCTGAGGAATAAGTTACACAATAAACCAAGTATGCTATTCCATGGGCATGACTGTTAAGGTTTGAAACTGTTAGATATGTAAGCCCCCCCCCGCAAGTTTATATCATTGGGTGAGAAAATCGGTTTTAATGTCCAGGGCCAAAAAAGCATAAAACGTCCATCAAACCGGTTTTTAAATTGCGTGAAAATGGCACAAAACATATTCATCATGCTGTACACTGTCGTCTGCAACAATTTAAAATGGAGCCAAAGCACTTTGAACAAATAATCGAAGTGTCTCCGGGGTCACGTTCAGAATGTGTTGCTTAATGCATGAGTTCAGTTCTGCTAAGTGTGCAATCGGAGCAATGAACACAACATCTTCCAGATAGTCCCACAGGGAAATTAAGGGGTTTAAAATCTGTTTTGGGGGGCCGGGGATAGGAAATGGCATGTGATAATTCTAGCTTTCAAAATCCTCTTCACCAACTGCTTCCCGGTTTGCAAACCGGTTTTTCATAAAATGGTCCCATCCCAAAAAACTACGCTTGAAGATCTAAAAAGCGGGGGTTTTGAAAATACACCATACCCCTGACCAGTGACGGTAACTTTAAAAAAAGCTCCCGGAAAGGTTTGACACTGTAATAAATATGCCGTAAACCGACCCACAATGACCTTTTCGGATAAAGTGGTACTGGTTGGTTGCGTGTGGATTCTCTTTGCCCTTAATCGGAATTCGGGATTGCATATCGTCAGATAAAATGGCTTCGTCGGCACAAAAAATTTTTACTTCTTTTTTTACTTTTCATGCAAAAAAAGAAATTTAACAAAAAAAACTTTCAGGTAGGGCAGGGAAGCAACTCCTGCCATGCTAATTTTGTATGGGAAACAATACAGGATGCTTCGTAAATTTTTCACCGTGCTCCGGTCTTTCAATGTCGGGAAAATTTCCCCCCAGCACTGCATGGTTCAAACTACCTTACCCCCCTGCACTGTTGGCCCTTCAACAACCGTCGAATTAACTCTTTTCCTCCCTCTACCGCATTGCACATGAAAAAAAAATTGTCTCTTCGAATTTTTCAATCAATTTCTCCAGTCTCAGTACCAAATGATCCGATGTTCCTACAAATCATGAGATTACAACAGAAATACTCAACTAAATTTAAAAAACTGATCGTATAGTGGTAACACAATTTTATTTAGAATAACGGCATACTGAAACTTACATTCTAAAACAAAGTAAAAATGGTACTTATCTGAGTGATGGGGGGCGGAGTAGGAGACCTTTGGGGGGGCTGAGGGTGCTGACAAGTAATCTAAGCAAAAAGAAAAGCCCCGAGAAAAAGGGGTGCAAGTGCTTTAAAGCTGACCCATACTTCCGGAAACAATCCTGCGAATTTATTACTGTTCCGTCCACAAAAATGATTTGCCCAACACTACTCCAGTCCGCGTAAGGAAAACAACCTTGTCAACCAGAGAGTGCAATGAACTGGGAACCCCACTTTCTTTACTAATCCCTGCTTCCTGTAAACAGGGCAGATGCAAAATTAAAATTGTATCTCAGGGACCAGAACTCTCGGCCTCTCATCAGTACCAGGGTTTTAAAAACAACTAAATGGGTCGATGGATGACAGATATTTTCATTTACTTAATTTGACGCTTACGGCGCCATTGGTTGATAAATTTTGGAACTATATTTTTCTTATGCCATACGCTTTCCCTCTTCTTTAATAATATTCCTTTAAATGTTACGTCATTCTGATAAGGTGGTTCATTTTCTATAGAGTTTTGATTTTTTAACATTAATTATAATTCACCTGATATTCTTGTTATCAGAGAATTAATTAATTCTATATGATATAAAGCTTGTTTCATAGTAAACAATAAATTAGAAGTTTCTTCAACAACAGCTCTCGTTTTGCTTTAGAGTAAGACATACATCAAATCTTAGTAAACAACTTCAGATTGGACATTAGGCATAATATGTCCACCTAAATGTTCTTTTCTTTTCTTTTTTTACTCGATTTTGAAATAACACGGTACACGAATTTAACGAATTTCTTTTGCTTCATGTATGAATCCTAAAGAAGATGAAATTCATTAAAGTTTATGATCCTAAAGAAGTCAATAATGACGAAGTAGAAAGTGAGATTCAGCTATTAACTAATTAATTCGCGAAGGCGGAAAATATGCTACAAGTATGAAACAACATTTTATTATATATATATATATATATATATCACATGATCCTGACAGAGAGCGTGCACTAAAATTTCATAAGTTTGTTTAATACTTGTATAAGCAACTTGAGAAACAAAACCAAAGAAAAAATAGAGTCGCTAGTAATTGATTTTGTAAAAATAATAATAAAGGACGAAATTCTTTATTTGAATCAAATATGCAAGTTGTGTTACACATATAAGATACACCTACTGAGCAGTATTTTTTATCCTTTGCATTATACAACTGCATACTTGTTATCAAACAGCGATAAATACTTATTAGCAGTTCTTATAATTTGAATTTTTATTTGATTTATGTACCGTAAAATCCTGCGTATAACGCGCACTTTTAACATAAAATATAAGATCGAAACTTAAGGGTGCGCGTTATACTCCGGGTGTAAAAACGATAGCTTCAAAATTAGCAAATGGAAGGAGCATAAGAAAAAAAAAATTTTGTTCTACATGACAAGAAAAACCGTTTATTCAAACTAAATGACTTGCCACATGAACTAAAAAAAAAGAGTTGTATTCTAGAAGTATGCTATTTTTTTAAAAATCAGGGGTAATACCTCAAATAAATGACTTCAAAACATAAAAGCAATGTATAGTAATATTTCAAATTTCTTCCTAAAAAGGGGTCGCGTTATATACGGTGAATATGCATAAAAGTTAAAAAAAATCAGCTTGAAATATAGGTGCGCGTTATACACCGGTCCGCGTTATACGCCGGATTTTAGGTTATTTTTAGACTAAATTTTTGCAGTACGTTTGTTTAATTTTTTTCTTTATAATAAAAAGAAATCGTTTTGTTTTAGAAATATGTATCATGGATTTTATTATTACTTTTCTTGCACGGTTTTTCGGGAAAATGTCTAGAGATTTTCATCCAACATGATTTTTAAAAGCTGTGTAACATATCCCCAAATTTACCATGTGTCGCATGTAATTATTAAAGATTTTTGCGCGGTTATCTGAGGAACGTATAAACCATCTAAAGAGTTGGGTGTATATATAATGTGGTTAAACGTAATTCAAGCTAAGAAAAGATCCACGCAATGAACGGGGGATTTCTTTCCGAATTAATCAAAATTTATTTTGGAATTCTGTTGTAAATGAAGTATATTTATTTTTAAAAGGAAGTAATTAGGAAACACGCACATACAAAATTCACAAAAACACTAAGTATGAATCCGTTGCCACAATATTATCTGAGAGGAGTGAAGCACAGATTCGCTGTTAACCTTTGACACATACTAATAACGCTTCGCTTCATCGCTCTAAGCATTTTCATGCTTAACAATAAGCGTTAATTCCAAACCCTTGTATTAAATCATCAAAAAAATCATCACAGGAATTTACAGATTTGTTTTAAGTCTCGTCACCTTTCCTCGTTTTTGTCCCCAGATTTTTTTTCTTCCTCTTTATGACACTTTATCGCCAAGAGTTGCTGTCAAGTTCACACCAAGGTCACACCTACTATTGCTAAAATATTTTCTATGCCTACAAATAATCTTCTTCGAACCATAATAAGTCCCTTTCGGAGGACGAGCAGTAAAGGACTGAAATTTTCTATTACTGTGTATTATCGAAACACACTGAGTTTTTTTTAACGTCGTCAAAGAGGTTGATTCTAAGGGGAGTTAAAACATGTATAGCCCGCATTCACAGATAAAGTAGTAATTAAAAATACACACACACACACACAATGCTGAAAAATACATTAAAGAATAGCAATTCCATATTAAGTATTAAATAGTTACTGAACATTTCCTCCACATCTTCCTATACATTGATGTCAGGCGCAATAAGGATACCTAATTTAGTATTGCGAAACTTTCTGTCTGAATTCCTCACAAGTTTCTCTAAATTTGAGACAGTTTGACCTACCATAATCTGGAGACTATTATGTCCTTTTGATGTTCAAGTGACGGAAGATGTAACAAAATTAAAGTCGAAAGATAAAAAAATATTTATAACTTAAATGAATTTTTATTGCTTTTTGGCTAAATATTATTTGTGGTATAATACAAGAGAGAGATCAATCATTCAAAAAATGTTAATTTTAGCTACTTATTAAAATTATTTTAAGCCAATTTTTACGGAAATTAGACATGAAATGCAATTAATGTTTTGAAATTAATATTTTGAAATTTTTGAATGGTAAACTAAGTAATTTTGCCCTAAGTAATTAATCCTTATTAAATAAAACGCACGATTTTATAAAAGAAAAGATATAGAATAATGTATGCATAACACTTGAAATCCATCTCATGTGCAAGTTAAAAAGTAAACTTATAATAATTTTCTGATTTTGGAATACTGAAGCGGAGTTACTTATGTCTTTTACAAAAAAATGCCAAGGAATTATTTGTAGAAATTTGCCAAGCTATAATGAATTGTTCAAAAATTTCACATTGATGTCACATTTTATTTGGTAAGATTTGAATACTGTGCCATGTGTCAGACAGAAAAATAGAAAAACTAAAGAAAAGGAAACTGTCAAAATTAATTTTTACTTTATAAAATTTGTTTTCAGCCAACTGTTTCCACAGCTTAAAGTCTCATATTTCATGTTAAAGTAACAAAATCACGTGTTATGTGTTCCGTTAATACCAGAATAAAGCTTTATCGACTTTATATTATGAAATGACTGATTATAAAGCAATTCAAATGTGAAATAGAAAGTATTAAGTCAACTATTTTATTCCACATAAATTTAAATAATATAATTTATAAATTATAATAAAAATAAGTATTGGTAATTTTTTTTGAATTTTTATTTTAAAAAAATGCTTTGTAGTCAAATGTAAGTAATACACTTTGATAAAACTCTAAGTGTTGAAAATTAATAACACAATTATTTACTCTAAGTATCCTTGTTATTAAAGTTATAAAAAAAAATCAATAAAAATATATGTGGGATATATATAACGAAAAGGTATCTAAAATCACTTTATATATATATATATATATATATATTATGAAATTTTGCTGCAACGATAATGATAAATTATGTTCACACGGATTTTCCTAAATACTATTATATGATGGTAAAAAGTACTAATAAATATAAAGTAATAATATATAATACTGATAATATATATTATGCAAATTTAAAGAATAACAATTGAGACATCATTAGACAATGCATATACATTGAAAAACAACTTAGTATAATTGTTTTTTTGCCTGAAATGCTGTTTCCTAATCTTTTGACGTGAGTTTAATATCTATTTGTTCTTCCTTCCCATCAGAGATGTGGAGGAAAAATGAAACCAGCCGAACAGATCTGTTGCTGCAAATTATTTTTCATTTGTACCATTTTTTCCGTTTTTCATATTTTTTCCGGCGAAGTCACATATCTATTGAGATGTATCTGTCACACGTATCCATCGTTCACTCGTTTCGAAATCCAAGATAAATTGGGAAAAGATTTCACAGAGATTACTGGAGCTATCACAATCCTATCAGAAAGACAAATGAAAAGTTTTTCCCCATCATTTTTATATTTTTTCTTCCCTTCTGTACTATTATCATTCCCTTCCAGATCTAAGCATAGATCAATTTCTATATATATTTTTTTATTTCTTTGCGTGGGGTATCCCGTGCTCGGTGGTTTTCAAGACCAAAAAAGGTAAAATAAATAAATACTTTAATATATAAGGTATAAAAAAAGAGAAGAAATAAAAAAATACACAGTCCCCTTCTCACCCTCATGGGTTTCGCTTTGTCTTCTGTAAATCGAATTTCTGTCACCCAAGGTCATTTATCAAAACCCTTTGCACTGACATCTTTAGAAAAAAGAAAGCAAGAACGAACTATGTATAAGTTCAGTACAGGAGAGAAAGAGAGAGAAAAAGTTCGAAAGAGAAAGATTGCCATAGAGAGGAAATAGCGGAACGTTTTATCAATCCCATGTCCCAAGTCGTCTGCAAAAAGTACCTGTAAAAGTTCCTGGATTCTTCTCTGCTTCTCAGAATCTGGACTGAAAGGGAGATTGAGAACACACAGGAAGCAGTTGCCACATCGAATGTCATTCTTCATTTTGAGGTGATTTTTACTACTCAGGGAGCGGACTGCTAAGGACGGGGGTCTTTTTCAAACGTCTGCTTTTCTGTTGAAATGATGTTTTCAGCAGTCAGTAAGATACAGCACGGAAGTTCCAGAGTTGACATTTTGTTAGATAAAAGATTTTAGAATTGTGTTTACTGTATTGAAATGCAGAGAATGAAAAGTCTATGAATATGATTTTTCCATTAAATGCATAAATATAAATTCAGTCTAGAGAGAGATCTATAAAATCAGAAAATACTTTTGGAGACATTAACGTATTGTTTAATTTCTTAAAATTCTTCATTTTTTTTAAAATTAGATTACTCTAATAATTTCTTAATTTTTTTTAAATTTAAATTTACAAAGTTACTTAAATTTTTAAAAAATTTTAAAATTATTTAAAACTTAAAAATAACACTTTTATTTCAACATTTTTTCTACTTCTACAGTATATTGTATTGGTGTTGTTTTATTAATTTGGATATATGATTTAATGTATTTACTTACTGTTAAATATTTATTAGTTGTAGAATACAAAACGTGAAATATATTTTAATTTTTCAAGTGTAAGTAGTCACAAAAGTATGAGATGAAATTTCAGTACATAAAGTGAAAATATTTTATTTATAATCGATTAATGTGTAAGCAATTATTTATAGTATACTGTAACAAAGTTTTCAAATGTATTTATTTAAGTATAAACTTCTTGTATTTTTTTTCTAATTGTAAATTTTGGTAAAATTTATGTGTGGAAGAATTTAATTTTTTTAAAAAAATATTACTATACAAATATTTATCAATTTACACTAATTTTCTATAAAAAACAGCATACTTCGAGTTTCAATATCTTTCTCATTAGACAGCCTTTTAGTTTATTGTTTGGTGATAAAAATTAATGGATAAATGGATTTATTTTAAACATATATATATATATATATATTTAAAAAATAAAGTAAACAATTCCCATTTACTTTGTAATATCTCTTTCAATTAGAAAAACAAATCTTCCTAAATAATCTTTAAAAAGTAATACTCACGTTTTCTTTTATGAAACATAAAAGAAGCATATTAAATCTGAAAAATGTACTTTAAAGAAAGCATTAACAAAATCAACTTACCAATTATAACCAAAAAAGAGGAAAAGCAAAACTTTAAACACATTTTGAGCACCGAAGTAGATTTCATAGTTTCATTCAACTAGAATTTATTAAACGGCGAACACAAGCAGTTAATCATTCTGAGTCCCATAACCAAGTAAAGTAGAACCCAAAGAAAGAAAAACTCTTCTTTTATTGCAAAACTAAAGTGAGTTTTTGTCGCTGTAAAAGTGTAGTGGAAGAATGTTAGCCGCCATATTCCTACCAATCATTTCTTTCTGTTCCATTGGTGATCCGGTATCGGGTGGTTTCAGTCATCAAGTGATGTTTTACAACCATTTTGTTCTCGCACACGAGTTCCCATTCCAATATTTTAGACTTGCTTACGCTTGTGGGCAATAAAATTGGACGATACATTTCGTTTAAAGAAAAAGCAAAAATGAATTTTAGTACTAAAGATTTTTATGTTTTTCTGGACAGATGGTATCTGTCTCTTCTGTATGGGAATAAAACACAATCGTTTTCGATCACGGCTTTCAGAGTGCTCTAAAACATTACGTGTTACGAAGCTTTTTCAACCGTTAAAAAGTGAGCACATTTCGATCTTTCTCTTCCGATTTGGAATGCTAGAATAAAATATCTCAATTGACGAAGCTAACTCTATTTTTTCGGCTTATGTGGAGGAATTCGCATTCAATTTCTAGCCACCTAATCAAATCTTTTTCTCTCTTCTGTACCTCTCTCTATCTGTACATTTGTACTCTCAATATATATATATGTGTGTGTGTGTGTGTTTATTTCTCTCTCAAAACTTTTCGTCTGTTTCTTTTTTCAATTCTACCATTAGCTATAAGTATTGATTTATCTTGTTCAATTATCAATCAGTAATAAACTAATTTCTATTCATCCAATCAAATTCAAATAATATTTTTTAAGACTTGTAGAGGATGACACTTGGTATTAATACAATTTTTTCAAATACGAATTCATTAATTAAGTTTCATTTTTTAATTTTAAATTTATTCTGCGTCATTTTCTCGTAGTTACAATTAGCTGCAACAAATGTAACCGGTACATTTTTTTTCTGACAAAGAAGGAAATGACGTTAATTTTTTATATAATACTTGTTTTAGATAAAATTTTATGTTTTAACAACTAATTTTTAATTAATGGTAAAAAATAAGAAATATTTAAGAATGCGTTAAAGTATCCGAAAATGTTCTGAGAGTACTTTTTTTTTAAAAAAGCATTACTTAACATTACATTTTACGATAACATTATAAACACTTTTTAAGAATCTATATACCAATAAATACTAATATTTAACTACCAATATTTAAAAAAACTATTTAAATTTAGCAAATTTCACATTTATAAGTGAAATATTAGCAATATTTTTGAAAAGTTTTAAAGAAATTAAATAAAAAAGTACCAAACTTATATCACAGTTAAAGTATTAATAAAAAAAAATTAGATGCATTTTTGTAATTTGTTTGCTAAATTTTAAAGTTTTTATTAAAATTTAAAAATTTAAAGTAGATTGAATTAATATATTATAAGAAATGTGACGTTCCGTATGAGACCCTTATTTAAACAACTGGCAATAATATAAAAATATTCATACAATAAGGAATATTTTCATACATTCTCTAAAATGTAATATAAATATGAGGTTCCAAAAGTTTTATAGAAATAATTTTATAATATTTTCAGTTATCAGACTCAAAATGATAGATTTTCAGCAAGTTAAAAATTCTCAATTCTGGTGTATTAAAGACTCTTTTCCACTCTTTCTAATTTTATAAAATTGATTGTAACTTCACCTCTATGTAGCGTGGAAAAATGATTTTAAAGCCAATATATTCAATGAAATAAAAAACATAAAAATTGTGGTTTGATAGACTTTGCACATTTTAACGTGCTCGGATATTTTGAATTTTGTTTTAAAGTGAAGAAATTTTGTCTTTTGTGACTTTAATGGAGTGGATTTTCATATTGATTTTTTTTTAATGCTTGCAATATTATTAAACAAACTAAAATAAGAAAATTACTCATAACACACTCTATAAACATGCATAATAAATAGTTACATAACACACTATTATTAGAACGTACAGAATGATTTAATGAAAAAGAATCCAGACCAACAATCAGATTAATTAAAAGACCGATGTCAGATGATGGTCTTTTATTGGCATAGAATGTACTATCAGTAATTTAATTTTTAAAGCATTTTTTCAAAGCAAGTTTTAGGAAAAATATATATATATTTGTAAATATATGCATTAAAAAATAACACTAAAAATTACACATTGGTAAAGTTCCTACACCACAGAAATTCTATATTTATATGTTTGCTTTTTGAAGGAAAACTATATAGAAAATGTTCTCGATATTTTCATTAAAATTATGGACATACTAGATGCATGGACCGGCGTTGCACGGACTTTCTCTACTTTATTATAAATTTTCCCTTCTCTTGACAAAATCACCACCCCCATAATTCATTTTCGAAATTACTTTGACATTTCTTTGTTTCTTTCGACTCCGCTTATCCCGGTGTTGCACAGGCTTTTGCCGAGTCTATACATTAATCCCCATGGAAATTTCCTTTTTGCCCAATAGAAGATAGTACTTTTGTGTGAGTGTGTACGATTGCAATGTGAGTGATTTCTATAACTATTTAATGGCTGTGGCAGCCCAGTGGTCAAGGTATCGGATCATGAATTCGAGCCCAGTTCCACTGAAGACCCGCCATGTAGGGCAGTGATGCACGTTAAATCTGTCGAGATCTGAAACGTACTCCCATTGGTGTGGTAGCTATGAGAGGGGAGTGCCAGCTCAGATGTCGTCCACGTCACTTAACCATTGCTCAAAATTACATGGTCCGTCGCCAAAAGCCCTCCTGTAGCTGAAGAGTGCGACGTTAATATTCGCTCAATCACTCACTCTATAACTATGTCATTAAAATTCTCTTTTTCAAAATCTTTTAACTTATTTTCATTGTGAGAAGGGTTCTTTCCCCTCCATCAGATCCGGTGTTGCACACACATATTCGAATGCATGACATATTGTCGTGGAAACTAACATATTCATTATTTTAACAATAATTTCCTTCTGAGGTTTTGGAATAATAAAATTGATTGAAAATGATCATTTAGCAATTAATTGTGACTTGCCGTTTGATTAAGAAGTAGCGGTAAAAGAGAAAATCTCGTTTATTGATAAACTCTTATTAAATATTTTTAAAAAATATAAAATAATTAAATTAATATATAATATAAGATATATATTACTTTTATGATATTAATTATAAAATATTTTTCTACAAATATTTATAATAATAATATATATATATATATATATATATATATTATTATTAATAATATTATGTATAATATATATTTTATTTGTTATTATAATATTATATATAATGTTTTATTTCTTATATATTGTATATCATATTATAAATCTTTCTGTAACTAATTTTTACATAAAATATCATTTAATATTTATTGTAAGACATTTGTACAAAAATATTATTTATTAATAATTATATGTATAAAGTATAAAATAAATATTTATAGATTAACGTAATTATTTTATTTTTTAATATGTAAGAGAATTATCTAAAATATTCAACAAAGCTTTTTTACGTAAATTTATTTAAATGGGCTTTCTCCACTTTTATATAAATTTTCCCTCCCTTTTACAAAATCACAACTTCCTTTTTTTTTTTTTCAAAGTGTCATCCTCGTCACTTGACAATGGTTAAAAAAATTTGGGGCGCAAAAGCCCTCGAGTAGGTGAACCACTTGACTTTAAAATTCACTCACTCACTTCACAGTTGTTCGTTTCAATTTCAAAGTCAATGAAACGAAAATTTATCTTTTTTAAAAATAGTTGTATATTGAAGAAAGAAAAGTAGAAATTTTTAAATTCCACATAATTTTTAAATTTTTAAGTCCACAACTATACTAAATGTTGAATTAAAATTGTGAGCACTTTTTGTTTGGGATTCATTTTAGCAAAAACCCATAAATTATGCAGTTTCGTTGTTTTGTGAAAAAAAAGCATAGAATTGTGGCGAATTAAAAATATCTAAGAATGAAAAGGTAAAAAGGCTTGAAATTTATTTACATTCACCGTATAAAATCATTCAAAAAGAAAATATACTATGTGATAAAAATACATTTCAGAATTTTTAAGGTTTTTTTTCCACTATTCTTCTATAAATCATTTTTTAAAAATGATAAAACTATCAGTAGTTATAAAAAAATAAAAGCTTGCACTATTTAAAACATTTATCTGTAATCTGTAATGAATTGAATATACATATCAAATAACTTAAGTAATGGCAAAGCATAAAACAGGACATTTTCCGTAATCTTTCTCAATGGTACCCGCTTCACTTCCCAGTTTTAAACTGAAACCAAGAAAAGATTGACCTTCGACCATTTAGTGGGGCATGCGCAAAATTTTCAGCTGTCGTATTAAATAAAATCGAGTTTTTTATTGAAGTTTTTATTTTTTGAAGGCTTAACTTTTGAGTTAATGCTTTCCAATTTCACACATCGATTGCAAATATATATATATATATATAATGGTAATTTATAAACAAAAAAATCTAAGACGAGTAATGTTTTATTAAATTATCGTAAAAAGGCTAATAGACGAAAGGCACAAAAAATAAATTTAAAATCCGTAATTATTAGGCAGATTTTTCAATCTTTGTGCAGATTACGGATAATATTGTTTTACACATGGAAAAAAATGTTTCGTGAGATTATTTTTATAAGTAATGAAGTTATTAAATATTTAATTAAAATTTTGAGTATTCTTAGAAAAATCAAGAGAAAAAAAACTTTTCGACATTTTATTTTTTAAATGACTGTTTCTAAAAGAGAAGAGCATGAACGTTTTATTGTAGAATATAAATTCATTAACGCGAAAGAGAAAATTCAAAGGGAACGATTTAGAATTCATTTCCATAAAAATGTATCGACTTTGACTCATTTTAGAAAAAATCGCAAGAAATAGAATATATCATTATTTTGTAATATATGTATAATATATATATATATATATATATATACCGTATCGTTTCGAAATAAGGGATTTTCCGATTCTGCAATTATTTTTTGTATGTGTTTCATTCCTGGGGAAAGTCGAAACTTCACTCCGCTGAAATATAGATGACGCTCGGCGGAATAAAAAACCAACAGGAGTAAAACAATTATGCATTTTAAGGTTTTTAATTAATATATTTTAACTAATTGCAATATAGGAATATAAATGGTAAAAACAGATTTCTCGGATCATTCCCCGACATTTGGTACCTTCGACAAGTTTCTACGTGGTGCGGTTCGTGAGAAAATAGATGCATTAAGTGAGCACACTAACATAAATAGATACATTCATTTGTTTGCCTTCGAATTTTAAAAGTGTAGATATAATGGACTTTTAAAAAAATCATAAATAAAATAAAGAGAAAATGATGAATGAATTAATGTTTGAATAGTTAATTCAGTTTCTATGTATAGAAATCTAAATACTTAAAATGTTAGACTATTTTTTTATATTTTGATTTTGGGAGGAATCTGCTGAATAAAACATGTATATAAATATATTTCAAATTTTGAATTACATGAACTTTACAAGCAAGATTGCTGTCTTGCTTATATCCTGAAAGTGATTGCACATAAATAAATAAATAATTAAAAAGTAACATGTTTTTATTTTTTTTATCTGATTTATTTACAATTAACAGAAAGTTTCCTCCAAACCAAACAAATGGTTTTTTTAAGTATTTTTTTATATAAACAGAACACCACATTTATTTCATTGTATTCTCGAACTTTCTAGTATTTTTATTCCGATGTATTATTTTATAAGAATTGCATAGTATAATCTCAAAGGGGTATTTCTGAAAAATATTGAAAATCTGAAACCCAGATTTTGAAAGATTGAATAAAAAACACAACATCATAATGAATTACGTTTCTTAAGAAAAGACGAAATAACCTTAAATTATTTAAGAACTTAAAAATTAAATAAACTAATTTACATACAAAATTTCCTAAGCTTAATACATACAATATTAATTCAAAGTCAGTTAAAATTTCAATATACATTTTATGTCTTACGAAGTTTTGTAGAAAAAAATATTACAGGAACTATATTGATTAAGAAGGTACAAACTCATGGTACTTTTTAAATGTAAATAATTAATCTTATTTATATTTATGTACAAGCTAATTATTTACATAAGTCATTGATTGAGAAAAAAACTCATTATTTGTGAAAGAAAAAGGGCTTCTTATTCGTTCATTTTTTAAATGTTGTTTAAGGTATCCGACTACGTTCGGAACCATGACTTTAAAGAAGCGCATAAATGGATAATTTTCATGATATTTAGTGTCACTTAGATTAGAATACATGTATAAAATTGTTTTATATAAGGACATTATGACAAAAGAAATTATTTAAATATAATATTTTGGTGAAAAATTAACTTAGAATAACCTTTTTTCTAAATGTTCTCCTTTTGTAAAAAAATGCTTCTATTGTATTAATATTTTGCCTGTATATAGCTCAGACCTCTGTACAGAAGCTCAACTATGAGTTTTGAAAAATTCACATTATTTTCAGAGTTACAACCATTTGAAATAATTAACGGCATATTTTCTTAAAATTTCTCCCTTCTGTTTTCGTAAAACATAGATAAACCGACTACCAAGTTATGCGTTTCAAAAATTCTAGTTGAGCCTCTGTACAGTGATTTTAGCTATATACAGGCAAAATATTAATACAATAGAATCATTTTTACAAAAGGAGAACATTTGGAAAAAAGGTTATTCTAAGTTAATTTTTTGTCAAAATATTGTACTTAAATAATTTTTTATTGTAATACTATTCTTAATCCGATTTTATATACATTGTTTATTCTAAGTTGTGCTAAATATCATAAATATTAGCACACGTAGTCGGATACCTTAAGAAGTATTTAAAATAACATTAGATCATCTCTAAATAAAGAAAAAAAAATCAATCTTTTTTTAAAAAAAAAAAAATATTTCCTTCACTTAAAAGGAAAAAATGCTTAAAATCAAATTTCATCATCTTAAGATTCTGAAAAAAATATTGCTTAGAGGCAAGAACATTTTTTATAAATCTAATTTTGTATGAAAAAATGCTGTGGTCTTACACAATTTAAATACTAAACATATTCTGGGAACACGATAAAGTTCAAGATGACACTTTGCAGTGGTTCAGTAGTTAAAATCATTTTAAATATTTTATCTTCCTTTAAAAGAAATGTGTAGTAATTTGGTAGCTTACAAATTTTGAAACACATTTAAATACTTCAATATGTAGGTGTAATCCATATTGCATAAGACATTGTATAATTTAATAAAAAATGTGTGACATTTTCAAAAAAAAGTCGCAAGTACCGCATGAAGTCTCAGAAACATTACCATGTTCATGTACTATGAAATTTGAACACATATATGTTTTTAAACAAATATTTTAAAGCAAATGTAAAAGAAAGGACATTTTCAAAAAGTAAGGAATCAAACTGCATGTTTCTTGAGAATGTATCAGTTCCTTTTTTAACAGTGATGTCGACAACGCATAATTTACTTAAAAAAGTCAAAATAAATAATATATCTTAAAAAAAATTATTAAAAAAATATATTAAATAATTCCATTTTTTTTTCCTTTAAATTAATCTTATTTGCGTTTTGCTCACCTTTCATTTCTAGTAATTAAAAAACTACAATAAATTTGCCTAGTAAAAAAAGCATCAAGGATAGTATGGCATATCTATAAACATAAATAAATAAATCAACTCTTTCATTCACTCATCACGGTATCTGCGGAATTATTAGAACTAAACACTTGAATTTTGCTTGGCATTTTCCTGTCATAAAGTAGAGATCCAAAAAAAGAACGGATTTTACAAAAATAGATCCTCAAGGGGCGTTCCGTCTGCTTAAAAGGTGTTAAAGAAAAATATTGCTGTTTTTTTATCTCTTAGACCTACAAACTTGAAATTTAGTAGAGACATTCCTTTTATAGAGTAGAGGTCCGCTACAAATACGGTTATGCGAAAATTGAACACTTAAGGTATCCGACTAAGTTCGGAACCATGATTTTGCAAAAGCGTATAAATGGATAATATTTATGATATTTAGTGTCACTTAGATTAGAAAATGTATATAAAATTGTCTTAATAATAGTATTACACTAAAAAATTATTTAAGTACAATATTTTGACAAAAAATGAACATAGAATGACCCATTTTCAAAATATTCTCCTTTTGTGAAAATTTCTTCTGCCTGTAATAATATTATGTCTGTATATATCTCAGACCCCTCTGTACCGAAGCTCAACTAGAATTCTTGAATTATATAACTTAGAAATGAGTTTATCCATGTTTTACGACAACAGAGGGGAGAAATTTTAAGATAAAAACGCCGATAACTATTTCAAATCGTTGTATCTCTGAAAATAATGTGATTTTTCCAAAAATCATACTTGAGCCTCTGTACTGTCTCAGCTATATACATGCAAAGTATTATTATAATAGAAGCATTTTTCACAAAATGAGAACATTTTGAAAAAGGTTATTCTAAGTGAATGTTTTGCCGAAATATTTAATTAAATAATTTTTTTTTTGTCAAAATGTCCTTGAAACAATTTTATACATGTATTCTAATCTAAGTGACACTAAATATCATGAAAATTATCCATTTATGTGCTTTTTAAAATCACGGTTCCGAACGTAGTCGGATACTTTAAGATCAGTGCAGGAAATTAAGGGGTGTTATAGATAATTATTATTACACATACAAACTTGAAATTTGGTAGTTACGTTCCTTTCATGGACAAGATTCTCTCTATACAAAATAGGTTATGCAAAACTGACCCTTAGGGTTCATTGACCCATTTGGGTCCCCTGGAGGGTCAGGTTTTTGAACTATTTGACCTATAAACTTGGAATTTGGTAGTTGCGTTCCTTTCATATAGTAGAACTCCGCTACAGAACAGCTTTTACGAAAAAGTTCCCCGAAAAGGCGTTGCAAGGTCATAAGTGGAGTTCTAGAAAATTATTCACGATTTTGAATTATTATATGTACATACCTAAAATTTGCTTGCAAATTCCTTTTCATTGAATAGAGATCCACTTAGAACGCAATTTGGTGAAATCCACCTCAAGAGGAGCATAATAGATGAAAACAACCTTTTTGAACTACTAGTCCTAAAACATTAAATTTTAGTTAGGCACGTTCCTTCTAAGAATTAGAGGTGCGCCTCTAAAAGGGTTTTGTGAGAATTGACGCCAAAAGGGTGTAGCGGGCTTAAGTGCCTTTTAGATAAATATTCCTGTTTTTGAACTGTTTGACTAAAGGACCTTGAAAATGTCGTTTTTCGTCTATATAAGACATTTTTTTATTCAAAATCTTATAATTTGTATATTTTTCTTTCAAAAACAGTTTTTATTTTTCCTTTATGTCAAATAGAAATAAAGTTATAGCAATTTTTAAAAAACATCACTCTATGCAAAAGGGAGGTAATATAAAAATTTAAATGCATTTTTCTCAAAATTATGTTTGTGAAAGAAACTCTTTACCAGGTACATGATATCTTAAGAACCAAACCTGATAACGTTTAGAAATTTTGTTGGAATGTTTATTATACAGTTTTTCATAAAGTGGATCATAAGTTTTGTTGTAGGTTAAATATTTTTTAATTTATGTTAGTTTTTATAAAGAAAAAAACAAAAAATATCAAAATGTTCATATTATTATGTATAATTGTCAGTAATCTTTTTTTGTATTTTAATATTACTCTTAGATTTTTGTTCATTTGAAGAGCACCAAAATATGTATACTGTGAAAAAAGAAAATTATAATAATTGTATTAGAAAATTTTATACAGTGTTACCCGTTTTAGTAAAAAATTTGTAAAATTTCCTTCAAAACAACCCATTTTTCTAAAAGTTCAAAATTTATTTAAAAAAAAGTATGTATTTACATATTTTTTATTTTTCTTCCTAAAAACAATCAATTTGTTTAAAAATTTGTTTTTATAAAAAAAAATGGGCCTGAAGGTAGGCAATTACCTAAACATTTTAAATGAATGTCTTTTTTTTAAAATATAGATACGCTAGGAACAATAGGGAAGGGGGGATTAACTCATACGAGGAGTGGCAGAGACTTATTTATTAAAATTTACAGTATCAAACAACTACTTACTTTAATGTAATTCGGTATGTATGTTACTTTTGTTGAACTGAAATCCTCTAAGAAATGATTTTACGGAAAACGACTCGAAAGGCGAAGAGTCTAAAAATACCGTTTTTGAACTATTGGATTTAGACTTGAAATTTGGCAAGTAACTTTATTTTATTATGTAGAGATCCACTAAAAATGGGCTTTGCAGAAATTTACTTGGTGAGGAGGTAACCAGGGCGTAATTTCTACTTTAAATTTAGAAATTATTGTTTAGAAGTTCTGCCCTTTTTAAATCAAGAGTCGAGAATTATAATAATATTTTTCAAAACAATTGAATTT
>BMAV01013984.1:0-51633 GCA_019973955.1 Trichonephila inaurata madagascariensis
CTATGTTTTTTTGTATATTTCCTTTTTATTTTTTTTCATAAATTTGATCTTCATGTTTTGTTTTTTATAGTTTTATTACGTTATTTCTTGTTATGTTCTTATCTATTTTTTTGGTTTTGATATTTTAAACAAATTTTTTTCAATATATAAAAATTTAAAAATTTAAAATAAAAAAATAAAAAAGTAAAGAAGTACTAGAATCTACACATATATTTATATATAGGGAGATTGTGTGAACTAATAGTAGGCATTGAAAAACAAATCTATCAAAGATACTATAAAAAAGTTTTAAAAGGCACACATTGGCTAGTTTTCTCGTTTGGTTCTGAATGATATTTCTGAGACAATTTCATATTAACCATCAAGAATGCAAATATTTCAAAATACATTTCACATAAAAATTCAGTCTGAAGTGTTTCTTGAAAAGTTGCTACTTTGTGTTTTATCAAATACTAAAAATGTTCAGAAGCCGGAAATATTTCCCATTGTGTTTCAACAACTGCCTCTCAAAATTAAAAATCTGGAATTAAATTTCGTCTCGATAAATAGTTTGATCAGATAAAACGAAACAGAAAAACAAAATGTTTTCCAATATAAGGCCCAGACAAAAATGAAAAATTTTCCAAAAGAAATTAAATTACCTTTTTATCTATCCCACGAAAGTTTTGGTTTAAAATTGATTCGAAGAAACAGATTTCCTTAATGATAGTAACCCTGGCTACAAGATAAAACATAAAAAAGTATCAAAGCAATTTAAATAATTGAACCTATGACGGTTCCTGTGGAAGAGGACTTCGAATTAGCATTTAATAAAATTTTTACATAACCCTTTTTCTTTTTCCCCACATTAAGTTGGGGAATTTTTCAATTTTTTCAACGGCGAGTTTAAAATTTTCCCTTTTTGTGTTTCCGTATTTGTTTGGAAGGTTTTTTAAAATTTTACAGTTACCATTAGTGTATTTTCTTGAAAAATAATTTCAAGTGTATGTGATTTTTAATGTCTTTTTTCCCCTTTTTCGTAGGATAGTTGGATTTATCGATGAAGGGCATTATTGCAACACTTAAATATATTTAGTTTAATTGGAATGGCGGAATTTCTTTTTATTTTTGTATTATTCATGATTAGAAAAGTTTGTGAAAAAAAAAAGATTATGATTTCGTATTGAAGTAATTTTATTAAGAAAGTATAAGAAACTGAGATTGAAGTGAAAAAAATGGCGGAAAATTATTTCAACTGACAAAGAAGTAATGTTTGCGTTTTATTCAGAAAATGCGATTATATATACAATGAGTTCGAAAAATTTATGTACTTCAAAAGCTTTGTTTCAGTTAAGTTTTTTTCGGAAATGGTTATAATTCTTAAGGTATCCGAATACGTTCGGAACCTTGATTTTTAAAAAGTGCATTAATGGATAATTTTCATGATATTTAGTGTCACTTTGTATTTAAATAAGTACGCATAACAAATTTAAGGATATTTTGACAAAAAAGTTATTTTAAATACAATATTTTGGCAAAAATTAACTTGTATCAACCTTTTTTCAAATGATCTCCTTTATAAAAAATGCTTCTAAAATAATAATATTTCTGCTATATAAAGTAAAACTTCTTCTCGTTATAGTCTGAACTGACTTTTAAAAATTCACATTAATTTCAGAGTTTCAAACAATTAAAATAATTATCGGCGTTTTTTTTCTTAAAATTATTCCCTCTGTTGTCGTAAAATATGGATAAACCCACTTCTAAGTTATATATTCCAAAAATTCTAGTTGAACCTCTGTAGAGAGGTCTGAGATATATACTGGCAAAATATTTTTATAATAGAAGCATTTTTCATAAAAGGAGAATATTTTGAAAATGGGTCATTCTGTGTTCATTTTTTGTCAAAATATTGTGCTTAAACAATTTTTTATTGTAATACTTTTATTAAAACAATTTTAAATACATTTTCTAATCTAAGGGACACTAAATATCCTAATATTATCCATTCATACGCTTTTGCAAAATCACGGTTCCAAACGTAGTCGGATACCTTAAATTTAGAAATTTTACGAGTTAAAAATGAATTAGCATTTCACACACACACACAGAAAATTGTAAGAGGAAAAATTTATATGTGTAATTTTGTAGTTTGGATTTTTCCTAATGATACAATTTACAATCGAAAATTGAAATACATTTCATTTGTATATGAGCTCTTTTAAACATTATGATCTATGTATAATTTAGATTAGCGTTATTTTATATTGTTCTTAATATTCCATTGTTGAAATGGTCCTCGGTAATTATAAATAGCAATTCCATTGAAGTATACAATGAGTACAATTTTGGAAACCCGTGGTAATTTTATCAAAAATGAGTCATAATAAACATTTTATAGAAATATTTTCATTGTTCAGAAGATTTTAAAAGGGCTATATTGTAAGGTGGCGTGGCTGCAGCGGACGTGGTTAGAGCGGACACGTGACATTTCGTGGTCTGAGCGGACACTTAGAAACTCATCGTGGTTAGAGCGGACACATTCCCCCATCTTGGAACAGATTCGATTATCAAATTACAAGGTTAAATGCATTTTTTCCAATCAAATTTAATTATTTATAATAAACTGTTATTAAGTTATAGGTAAGTAAATATGATTTTAACATAAAGGAAATGTAATGAAAATAAAACCCTAGAAATATTTCTAAAATTAATAGTAAGTAACAATATAATGAAGGGTATGAACAAACTTCAAGGATTTTTCGGTGATTTTAGAGTCAAATACGATAGAACAGGTGCAATTACCATTAAATTAATTCTCTTTATTTACTTGCACCTTTGTATTTTACTCTCTAGCATTTATTTTACTTCAATAATCCAAAATGAATATTTCTTCTAAGTAATTGCACCTGTTCTAATATTTATTTGACTCTAAAATACAGTTCTCTACAAAATTCCTGAAATTCGTTCATATCCTTCATTATATTGTTACTTACTATTAGTTTTTAAATATTTCTCTGAAAGTTTTCATTTTTTTTATTACATTTATCTATGTTTAAAATGCATTCGCACTATAATATCTTAGCAATTTAATATAAAGAATTAAATTTGATTGTCAAAAATATATTTATCCTTATAATTCGATAATCGAATCTGTTCTAAGATGGGGAAAAAATGGCCCGCTCAGACCACGAAATGTTTTGTGTCCGCTCTAACTACGTCCTCTGTAGCCACGCAACCATGGGGTAAATATTTTCGTAATCTTTTCGTTCACAGCAAAATAAAATTATTAAAGTTGTTAGGCAAACTACATTACATTTTTAAAAGATATTGTCTATGAGCACCTCATGTGTATAAAAAATTAAATATTCTTATCTAGTACTTTCGTGGCACCTCCTCCTTATGTTGGTTGAAGAGGAGATCTTGCTAATCACCGGGGTTCCGGGGTGGGGGGATTCGAATGCAGCATGGATAAAGAAGCAAATAAATCAGACATGAAATAATTAGAAAGGGGTATTTGCAATAAGCTTATTTTTTTATTAATTTAAAGTTGGGAAATGAAACGGATTGTGGAAAACAGCTAAATGGAAAAAAATATATTGACTTTCTGAATGGATGAAACCCTTTTTAAACTTGCCAAAGAGAAGTCCTCCAAGATCTTGCAACTTTCAGGACAGGGGTCGATTTACCAAAATTTTTAATTTAAGGTTTTTTTAAATTTTTTTGTTGCTCCTATTTTGCATACTTTGTAAAAGGATTTTGTGCTCAAAATTTCATAAAAAAAATTTACCCATATATTTTTTAAAAGAAAAACAAAATTTGTAAGGGATTTTAAATCTTCCCCCTACAAAAATTTCTACACGCATGAAATTTGATTTTACAAGTACGTCAAACTATGTAAAAAAAAGTTGGGGGATGGTTTGTATAACATGATTGGCTACAATAACTTTTTATGAATGTTTTTTGAAAATTTTAAAAAATGTATAAATTCTATTTCAATTATTTAAAAATATTGTTTTGTTCAAAAATTTCATACCAATTTTGTACGTGTACTATTTGGACAATAGGTAAAAATTTAAAGCATTAGGCCCCAATAGAAAAAAAAACCTTAGTATTTTAAAGAAGACAAACTATTATTTTATTTTTTGAGATAATTTAGTTTAAAGTTTGATCGCTATAGGATTGATTAAAACGAACGTTAAAATATAAATTTGCGTTTTTAAGTATACAGCTTTCAAATTTTGTGAGGTTATAGAAAGGTATATAAAGAATAATTTAGGCTAATAAAATTAGATTTGACTTTTTGACCGATTTTGGTCTATTGAATCGTACTGTGTCCCCTTCAAGATGCTATGCAACTATAATTGAGAAACTAATTAATGAGTGAATATGGATTATATTTTAAAAAAAATAGCTAATTTTTTTAGCGAAATCCTTCTAAATAATTTTAGCCACTTTTCAGGTATATCAGCGACATCTGAAAGTGAGAGTTGGTTAATCATTGTAAAATGGCGGCAAAACACTTCAATTGTTACATTGCTTCGAGTTGCTGCTTGTTTTTTACTTTAAGTGAAATTCCTTTGCAGTGATATAGAAATATAACGTACAGACATAAATAGGATGTAATATAAATATAGGGGTCAATCATACTAGTGGACCGCCAAATATAAAATAATACATTTAGTGGTCGGCGGAGTTCCAAAAGTTGGCGACCGCTACTCTTAGAACAGATGTTTCGAACAAAAATTGTTTTATAATTTTTTTCTTTCTTTTGATTGGCGGAAAAATATAACCACACATAAATACTTTTGTAATACATTGAAATGACTTTTCTTTTTTTTCAGAACGGGGAGAAATTTGAATTATTGAATGAAGTAACTTTTGAATTGTTCCATCAGTGTTGATGAAAGAATTTTTCAATGTAATGGAATTTAAATATTTTTTTTACCTCACATTCTCTCTCTTAAGAACCAAAGCCGTTATATTGCTCAACCAATGGAAAATATGGAAAGTACTCAAATGTGCTTCCAATTTATTACTTAAAGCGTTTTATGCAAGAATTAAATGGATAAATAAATACAATTAGAAAGAAATATGAAACTTTATAAAATTAAATATTTATTTTAACACGTATTATTACTTTACATATGGTTCAAATATTTTTGTACATGAATAAATATAGCGTATAAGAAATCCCACTCTTATATATTTAAGAAAATGAAAAAGTTTGAATAAAATGTATTAAAACTCAAATTAACACTTCTTAAGCATCTATATTTACAATATTTATTGACCAGTTCAAGAATTTGTATAAGCCACACACACAAACTCTCCATACATCTCTAATACGAATTCCTAAAAAAAAAATTGAAGTATATATATATATTATGGTTTACATTTATAACTGCTTCTATAACACATTTTTAAATTTAACAAATATGGTCAATTACTTATATTTAGATACAAAATGATAAATTTTAATATCAGAGCCTAATTTAGTAAGGGGAAAAAAAATTTTGTAGCTGTTATAAATTAAATGTTTCCTGAAAAATTCTAAAAAAAAATCGCATAGACAACGGAATTTTTAAATCTCAAAAAGAGAACTTGTGTTTATAATAACATCGAGTATATGTATACCTATATGTTTTATGCATCCATAAAAATGGTCATTAAAAATTGTTAAATGTTTAGCAAAATACTCTGTGAGAGAGAGTTTAAGAAACTTAGAAAAGAATGCAGTTATATTAGGGAAATTTAGTACTAAAATAATGCCATAGATGGCAGCACAATCGAAAATAAAATTTTTATTTTCCTGTAAGATATGAAGAGAATTCTTATAAATTATTCCAGCTCTCCGTCTACATAAAAATTCATTGTGTATTTTCCTTTTATAAATATTTTATATATTTTTTTCAAATATTAATAGGGTTTTTAAAATCATTAAATTTTATTTTATAGGGAGATTGGGGGTTTTCCCAAAAGAAAAAAATTAAAAGGAGAATATTTTGAAATCATTTAAAAAGGGTGTCACCTTTATAAAAGAAAAAAAATTACATATTATTTATTAAGTGATACGAGATATTTTAATTTAGTAGAATATATATTTGACCGCCACAATGATGTTATATATTGAAATTTATCGAGATATATTGTACTTTTATTTAAATTATACTACACATTTTAAGATCTAAAAATACACCAGATATTTTTTTCGATTTAGAGATATTGTTCATAACATATTCTAAGTTTTCCTTAGATTTTAATATAGTGAGGTTATTGGATATTTATTTATAAATTATACTGCATATTATTAAGATCTAAAAATAGACCATTTATTTTTTGATTTACGAGATACTGCTCGAAATACACTGATTCATTATAAATTTAGGGATTGTAGTGTATCAGACCTCCTCGCTTGTGTACCCTGGGTAATGCTGAATCCGCTACTTATGTTACGACTTATGTCCGAGAATGCTGGCGGACGTAATTTAAGAGAATATATAAATTTAGAGTTATTTTTATATATAGAGAGGATTAAAGCTTTCTTGAAAATCCCAGCCACATTAAGGTACCGACAAGCTGTAACATTGTCACTTATTAGCAATACAGCTAATGACGTTGCAATAATGTACCAACAATATTAGGTCCAACAATGTCCTTTTCGAAAAGGTGTTGAAACTGAGAAACTGAATTGAAATGACCAGAACTGAGCCTGCGGGAATTCTAGAACGTAACGTTTTTGTTATTAATGCCACCTGATCGGCAAAGGCCAGATCAAGGCCCACGAGTATCATCATGGTAAAGGGCTAAGTGACGCTTGTCGTTATCCGTAGCTTTGAGCGCCATACAGGTGACAGAATGATTTAGCTCGGTTGCACCCCAATTTTTAGGGAGAATATCCTAGGGGTGGTCAGGAGCCTTCCACCTCTCTTCCCCTGCCACCAATCTTACGAGAGGACTTACGGCTCGACGGCTATTTAGATTCCCCCATGCCGTGAAGGCACTATATATTTACAAGCATCCATGTCTTCTCCAGGTTTCGAACCCAGGCCGAACGGTATAGCAGTAAGCGTCGCTAACCACTATACCGATTGGGCGACTGAACGTAACGTTAGCTAGTCAAAGATCCTGTAAAGAACGCACCTGAGATTATTTAGTATCATAAGCAAATATGTTCCTATCCCCGACACCACATCTCCTGGACGTGTGACTTTACATAATGAGCCATGGATCATCACGTTGCTTCCATATACAAATTCCATAATCGCTTAAACCAAGACACAAGCTTTGCTTATTTAATATCATAAGCAAATATGTTCTTAGCCATGACACCACATCTCCTGGATGTGTGGCTTTACATAATGAACCATGGATCATCACGTTGCTTCTATTTACATATTCCATAATCGTTTACACCAAGACAGAAGCGTTCCTTATTTAATATCATAAGCAAATATGTTCCTAGCCATGACACCACATCTCCTGGATGCGTGGCTTTACATAATGAACCATGTATCATCACGTTGCTTCCATATACAGATTCCATAATCGTTTACACAAAGACACAAGCGGGACTCGTCGGTGGAAACTATTCGATGCTATGTGGACACCTCTCTCACACACACACACATGTCTGGTTGACAAGATACCATTCTAATCTTTCAAGAAGATTCAATGCTTTCAAAGGCAGTTATTGTATTTGTCTGCGGGAATTTATTTTCGCGTCATAAAGCCGTGAATCAATGATAAATTAAATATTGAATGATCTACAAAGGTTCCCTCTGTTATCTGGAGGTTTACAATACAGTAGAACGTCGTTTATCTGAACGTTTATTATCCGGAGCATCAAATATCTGGAACAGTCTTTTCTTTTTTGTCAACTACATGTATTGTATATGCATACGTTTTCAAACAGGGCAATACTGAACAGTTGTTTCGCGTGAGGCCAAAAGTAACGAGAAAACGCAACGTCAGGGATATTTAGGGAATTTCAGTTGTGTTATTTGGTAAACATCTGCGCAAGGAATATTAAGTTTCCAAATGAAGGGCTGTATACGTGCTCTTTTGTTGAGTTGTGAACTGCTATGACTTCGAATTCAAAACGGAAGCGCAACGTCTTGAACATAGAGACAAAATTTGAAATATTGAACTGTGTCCCGAAGGGAGAAAGTGGAGAGTCTCTAGCACAGTTTTATAATGTTGGAAAGTCAACAATTTCTGACATAAGAAAAGCCGATAAACAATTTTAAACTTTCTTTCAAAACTTGACTCGAAGAAAAGAAAAACCATGAGGGAAGCAAATGATGTTGTGGTTTTCACAAAGAAGGAGGAAAGGGTCTCGATATCTAGCCTTCTGTTGTGCGAAAAAGCTCTGGAACTTAACAAGGAATTATGTGGTTCGGCTGATTTGAAAGGTCGAAACGAAGGTGTACAGCTAAAATTAAGTGATTATTTTCCACAATAAAGGTAAAATTGTGACATTTCGCACCTATTTTGCTTCCTCTTCAAGCACGTTTCCCGCATGTGTGATTTCAATATTCATAAGTCCGGTTTCATGTACTGCATGGATCGTATTTGGTTTCGGGTTTCCGGGAAAAGTCGCGCATCCAAACGGTGTCCGGTCCCAATTGATTCGGATAAACGACGTTCTACTGTATTGGTTTTTGTATCAGAAAACACAGGTCTTACTACACTTCAATTCTCTATCGGTATGATTCGTCAAGTTGTCCACCTTTAGCCTGATAAACGTTGGGATGTATCTAGCATTTCCAGTTAAGCGCGCAACAATAATTTTACTACAATCAAAATGCTACGCAATTCATATGCTATACCGCTCACCTTTTTAAAAGCCCAAATCTAGCTTTTGTCAAACTCATTTTATTGATTAAAATTTTTGAGAACTTTTCTTTGAAGCATAATTCAGTGAGAGGCGATGAAACCAAGACCGCAGCGAGAACAGAAGAAAATCTACGGTTGAATAAGATGTTCTTTTATGACCCGACATTTCTTGTGTTCTAAAACTGCTTTGTGTCATAGACTCAAAGGAAAGAGAAAATTTGATCATTTATATCTCCGAAAAAGATGAACTATTTCTCCAAATTTAAAACATGCCAGTTAACCCTTTCTCTACCAATGGTACTTATAAGTACCACTCACTTTAAAATTACATGGAATAACCATTTTTACGAATACTCTGACGATACTTAGCAGGAATGTTCTTTAAAATCCCCTCTTCCAAGATATAGGGCAGCAAAATACTATGATGGTATTTTTTTGGAAAGGCGAATGGTTTGAGAGCATAAATTGTGTTTTCAGCGCATTGCGAAGATAGTCATTTTTGTTACGAAAAATTAGTTAATATCAAAAGGTAAGTCTCTTATTTTTTTTGTATGCTAATGAAAACCTTAGAAAACGATTTGATTATTTATTTTTAGTGAACAGTTTATATGATTAATTTTACAGTTAAATATCTTTAATTAATTAAATAGCTCTAAACGGTTAAAATTTTAAGTTTGAAATTTTCTGTATATATTTCCTTAATTTTCAATATAGTGGATTCAAAAAATATTGTATGAAAAAAAAACTGCAGTAAATCATAATGCGGTAGATAAAAGGTTTAATTCCTTATAGATGCAATCTATTTACACCTTAGAGTGTATTTATATATAGTATATACTTATAAAGAATTGATACAAAAACTGCACAGTTAAAAAGCAAGTCATCTTAATAAAAAAGAAAATTCCAAAAGTGTTAAACGCATTTTCATTCGACAAATCTGAAAGATTACCGCAAAATTCGGCTTATAACGAGAACTTTTAACACAAAAAATAAGACTGAAATTTACGGGTGCGCGTTATACGCGGGGTATGAAAACGATAGCTTCAAAACAAAGTGTTGAACATAAAAAAAATTAGACTTCTACATAGATGGAAACACTGTTTATTTAAAAGAAACGACATGCCTAATGATTTTAAAGGGTTGTAATTGTAAAAGTATACTAAAAAATATTGGTATAATACCTCCAATAAATGACTTCAAAACATAATAGAATAGTACATGTACATTTCAGGTTCCTTCGTAAAAAAGAGGGTGCGCGTTATACGGCGAATATACCTAAATATCAAAAAATACAGCTTGAAAGTATAGGTGCGCGTTATACTTCGGATTTTACGGTATTTGGTTGAATTGATCCATAGTTTACTAACGTCGTATTTAGAAGTAGCCAATTCTTAGCTTCAAAAATTTTGGATAAAGGGCTTCATTTTTTTATTATAAAGTTCTGGTAAAATATATGGAATACTTGAAATGTTCCACTAACCTGACTGAATTAAAGTAATTTTATATTATTTTTTAAAAACACGAGAGAATAAAACGTAAGCATATAAAAGCGTTAATATATATCCTATTTATATTCTACAGTAGCGCAAAAACAATCATTGTCAAATAAACAGTTTTGACCCATTCAGGACCAGCGAAAGGAACATGAAAATAAATTATTATTTGCTTGGTAGTATAGATGTAATCAAAAAAGTCATAGCTAAACCTTGGATATAGCAAAATTTTTTTCTCCGCATACTGTTAACTTTTCTTCTTGCATATCTAACTAGGGAAGATTATGATGGAGTTGATTTTGACACATGTAACATAGTTGGATGTGATCATGGTCCTGAACGGGTTAAAGACTGCCTTTTCATTTGCATTTGGTTTACATGCGACGCCATACAAATATATAGAGCAAGCAGAGCTCAATCGCTATGGTTAGGGATTTAATGTCAGCGTACTCATTCCTGTATATTTCATTACTGAGAAATAATCAACTCTCAAAATTGCATAGCCACTTTTCCATGTTTTTCTATTCCACTCAAGAACCACTCGTGTTTACATCATTAGTTCCTCAGATGATCATCGATCAAAGCTTTCTCCTCTATGATCAAATACAGATGGCCAGCAGAAACAATGTAATCAGTATTACTGCTTTCTGAATAACAACACTAGCCATAAAACAATGTGATGGATCACAGCACATAATTCAGGTATATATCATTTTTTATATTTTGAATTATCCAGTTACGTTCAGGAACCCAATTGATTTTTAAAAAGCGCATACGTAGATAAATATTTCATGATATCTAGTGTCACTTAGATTAGAGAATACATGTATAAAACTGCTTTTAGGACATTTGGATAAGAAAAATTATTTAAATACAATATTTTGGAAAAAAATTAACTGAGAATAATCTTTTTTCAAAATGTTCTCCCCTTATAACAAATGCGCTTCTAAAAACAATAATATTTCCTTTTTGTATAAATAAAGACTTCTCCAGAGGAATTACGAACTATTTTTTAAAAAAATCGCATTATTTTTCAGTTCCTGAGTGAAATAATTGTATCAGCGTTTTTCTTAAATTTCTCCACTCTGTTTTCTTAAAACATGGATAAACCCACTTCTAAGATATATATTTCAAAATTCTAGTTGAACTTCTGTACAGAGATTACAGCAGGCTTGTTTACAGGAAAAATATTATTATAATAGGAAGCATTTTTCACAGAAGTATTTTGAAAATGGGTCATTCTATAATGGTACAGTAAAATATTGTGCTTAAATAATTTTTGTGTATACTATTCTTAAAACAATTTTATTTACATTTTTCACAATCTACGTGCTTTAAATATATTAAATATTATCGGTTTATACGCTTTTTACCAAATCCGCGGTTCGAACGTAGTCGGATACCTTAAATATCAGTTATAAATAAAATATTTGGTAGCATCCCAAATTTTGTTGGGTGCATTTTAGCATTCTTTCCATACGGGCATGTATGTTTCACCAACAATAATCAAATATTTGTGTGCACTATTTGAATTGCTAATTAGGTGAAAATGCATGCATATTATTTTTCTTCAGACTTCTGTTGTATTTTTTGGCGACTTCGTAATTCATATAAATTATGCATTTGGAAAACAAATTTTTTTCCCTCCAGAATTTCTAAACCTATTTATGTGAAAAAGATGATGGATAGTACTCGTACAAGATGAAAAGGAAGATAAAAATTTTAATAAAAATAATTGTTATGTTGAGTACAATCTAAGGGGAAACACAGTGGACTCTCGATAATTTGAAGTTGGAAGGACCAATGAAAAACTTCAAATTATCAAGATGGTAGGGAAAAACTCATAAATTACATGAAGAGAAATTAAATTTGAAACTATGTAATAAAACAATAATTGATCATGTGTATAAAATTATAAGTATTTTTAAAAAGCACATACGATACAGTATAAATATTATACAGACGTTAAAATTCCAGTATTAAAAGAATATATTTATGTATTAGAAATTATTATTTAAAGAATACATACTGTACAAATTAATCTTTTTAGTGAAAAAATCTGTTATCTTTTAAAATCTCTTTAATCTATTATAGGTTCTCTCAAGCACTGCCCCTAACACCATTAGTTCTTCAAGGCTGGGTCCAATCCGTGCCATGCCCTATTTGATGCCACATGCCATAAGTCACCTAGATGAGTCATAAATCGTCATTTCACTCCGACGCAAAATACACAATCCTTACACTCTTCTTTAAAATGGCGAACAGTCCTTTTTGAATACATGTGTAGCAAGTCTACCTAATAAAACCGAAAGATATGGACAGCTGACAACAAGTGCGGAAGGTCTATTGATCCCTTGGAGAAGGACAGCGATAAAAGGGACTTTTTGCTTGAGGAACCGAGAAACACAAAGATGACCGACAGATGGGCTTCAAAAGGGCTGCGTTACAGGGAAGAAACGCAGAGACAATATCACACAAAATGTGTAAGCTCCAACCTGTTTTCTACAAGACTATACATGATAGTAAGTGCTCGAATTGTCGAGAGCTATATCTCTTTAAGACCCGAATTATTTTTATCTTCAAATATTAAATTCTTCTGGTTTTAATACTATATGGACCCCATTGACACTGGGAAAAATAATGAAAAAATTCCCACTCCCCTCCTGGAACGTAGATAGTACCCGCACGATCGTGCGGGTTGGGCGTTATCTGTGAAACAGGTCACTTATGAAATTTTACGTGTTATACATTTTTAGCTCTTAAGTTGATAGAAGAAACAATCTTAATTCTACTAAAATTGTTACAAATAAGGAAATTATTGATGTATAATTAACTCTTTTATTAATTGATTATTTATTTACTGTAAAAATCTTTTGCTTTGTTTTTGTCAAGTATAAATAACCATTGCATTTTTCACAACATGTCTTCAAACTGCTTTTGCAGTTTTCAAATCTGCACTTGCGAGGCCTTGAAATGTCATCAACACATCAAAAATGGCTATACATGTCAAGCCTTTTATCCAGGAATGGCCAGGATAAAAGCCATGACATGTATAGCAGATGGATTATAAGACTTCGATCTTTTTGCGAGTGGAATTACAACACTGTTATCTTCATCATCAGTTAAAATACCTTTGTTAGAAGGGGAAGAGGCTGATAACGCTTCAATTATCTCTAACTTAAATTTTAAGCGATCCATTTTGATTTTTAGAGGAACTTTTATTTGATGTTTCATCTTGTTTGCACAGAAACCAAGAATTTGCAACAGCTAAATCAATGTAATGAATGTGTTCAAAAGACTTTTATGGTAAAGGCTGATGCAAAATTGTCTTTCCATTTAAAATATTCCCATGTGTTTCTTCATCACTGTCATTTGAACTTGATTCTCCTTCTAGTATACGTAAATCATATGTTTTGTTCGCAGCATTGTCATCATCCGAGAGATCACTAAGTTCTGATCTAAGTTCAATCTTATTTATTCATCAATTGAAAAATTTCTTTTGTGAGAATTCTTCTCCTTTTAGACACCTGAAAAAGTTTTTGGTTAAAAGTTAGCATAGTATTCCATGAAAGATAGTAAAATGTATCAAAACATCTCATTATTTAAAAAATATATATATATATTTAAACTACTCCATACTAACTCCCACCGGAAAACCCAGATCTTTTTTTGGGGGGAGGAAATGGATGCAAATATCTATGAAGAGGATAAAAATGCCATACTCCTCAACAAGCGTATGAAAAAGAAAATAAATTGCGGAAAAGAAAGTGAGAAGGAAAAAAGGGGGCTCATCCATTGCGACATCCCCAAGGAAATTTGGTATTAATTATATAACTATATATTTCATTTTTATGTAGGTTTTCATCAAAATTATTGAAACAGAAAAAGAAAATTCGCATGGCAAGTATTCACCTTTACAGCTGCAGTGACTCAAGTAACTGCCAACCCGCACGATCGTACGGGTAACGAAATCCCGTGTCGTACAAGTCACATTAATAGAGTATAATTAAAAATTTTTCTATTTTACAATTACTTAAATATTAGGTCAAACATTTGTATCCAAGCAATTAGAAATATATTGATAATTACCTTTTTACGACAGATAAAAAGAAGACGTGTTTTCGTTGTATTTGAAAACAAAGCTAGATTTGCCATCTCTGAAAGTAAAAAATGGATCCCAACCACTGTTGATATACTATTGATAAAAAGTAACATTTTACACTTTCTGTAAACTGGCTCAATCGTTAAATTCGCTATTTTCTTACATACGGCTATTCCAGAAGCAAAAACGTAAAATAATATCTAACCCACACAATCGTGCGGCTTGGATCTTAAAGGGGATATAGGAAAACTTCGAATTGTCGAGAGCGATATAAGAAAACTTCGAATTATCGCTTGTCGTAGTCTGGTCAGCCGTATATTTTATTTCGAAATATTGAATGTACCAAAACGTATTGTTTTAGTTCGAAATATCAAGAATTTTTCTCTAGGGGCTGAGCATATACTTTTAATTAGCGAGAGGTTTGCATTATCGAAGGTCTGAATTAGCGAGAATCGACAGTACTTGAGCTTTTTTTATGATACAAATTAAAAGTTTCCGTTATAAGAAATACAGGCATTTTAATACTTTTAACATTGATCGCAACGAGAGGACTCCTAGTAAATAGTTGCAAGGAAAAATACATCAAGTACACATTTAAAAGCTTCCTACATTAGTAAGAAGTAGTAGTTGCATTACATTTTTTAATTAATTTTTTAATTTTTTTTATTGTATCAGCCTGATATCACGGACCTCCAAAATTTTGAACATCCTTCCCTAGCTCCCACACATGGCTGAGTGAATTAAAGGTTCATCAATGATCGTAAGAGTGCCTCTGCTGCTTTATACAGATGTCTCATACTTATTTTTTACTTTATGAAAACAGTAAACTTCTCATTTTAAAATACAAAATACTAATTAAAAATAATTAAATAATGTTCTTTAACTGTATTAGTTAGTGATCTAGTCTAGTAACTAATTTAGTGATGAATTAGTAATCTAGTCTATGATGACCTATTTCTCAATTTTTTCACGAGGCCTTTCAGAACCTGCAAAAGAAGGAAATCTTAACATTAAATGACCTTAGAAAGACGCTGGGAACCCCCAGGGATCCCTGGACCATAGTTAAAGAACCACTCTCTATCTAGAAGAATATATCTAAAAATTATATTTCTCAAGATCTCAAGCATGTTACAAATACTTTATGCAAAGACAATTAAAAAGTTTTATATTTATAATTTTAAAAGTTTAACGTAATTTTAGTATGTGTGTGTGTGTGTGATTCATACATTAATAATATTAATTTAAGATCTAAGTGTCATCTGCCCATACATTATTTTTAATAACTGGAATATGTGCTTTCATTTTATTACAAAACCTATCGAAGTCTAAGGGTATTGAAATTATCAGCAGTAATATTTCATATTCTGTATTTAAATTGTTTTTATATTTTGTTTTTGTAACCCGTCTCATTGAGAAATATTTTTCACTTAAATACGTTGTTTTAAATGGCATTAAAATGATTTAGCTGTGTGAGAAATATTGCGTATTTTGCATGAGTTTTCAGCCATCAATTTAGGAGCTGTTCTTGCTTAAACATATATTTTAACGTCGTTATATCGAACAATTATTCTCTCTCTTTAATTATAGGTGTTTTGTTTTCCCCATTGTAAAAAGTATAAACTATTTAGCTCTTAAAACGTTGTACTATCGAGTATAAAATTATATCGTGTTGCCTAGGATGGTAAACAATAGAATATTCAAAATCTAGTAAGTAGTATTTATACAGAAAAAAGGGTTTTTTAAATATTTTTTTAATGTATAACAATAAAAGTTTGTTAAGTACTAAAATAATAAAGTTATATTTTTGTATAAATAAAATGTTCAGTTGTAATACGTAGAGAATGAGTTTTAAATACTTGTGGTTATACAAACTTCATTGAAAACGTGAATCCATTTTGCGTACGCATTCATAATTTTCTTTTCAATTCTTAAGTGCGACTCGTGGAACCCCTGTATTCTATGGAACACAATTTGAAAACCATTGCCATAGAACATCTTTTCCGCATAAGTACGTTCTAATTATTAGTTTTTTATCCATATAACCCCGATTCACACCCTATCATACACACATGCCGGCGTATATTTACTTAACTATTTAGATTTCTTTCTTGACAGATAAAAAGACCAATAAATTCATGCATACAAAATATTATGTATTATGTTGAACTAATTAAAAACATCCATCTAAATATCAGCTCTAGGAATTCAAAATAACCGAAAAATGTTTGTTTTGAATGCTTCAGGCTTTATTTGAAGAAACCACATAAGATATTTTTCTTGAATGGATATTCATGACCACAGTAGAGCAGACAGGAATTTTTCAAAGGGGGGGTCCGGGTTCGAAAGTTCACCAATCTTGTATCATGCTCCTTTTGATTTTGCCGATTTTCGGAAACAAAACGTAGTAAAAAACTAATATTTGAATCAATAACTAGCATTAATTAATAAAATTAGTCATTAATAACAAATACTTAGTTAAATTTTACGTACTATATACTTAGAATTATAATAAATCGGAAAAATCAAGGGCTTTGGGGGGATGGGGGTCCGGACTCCCAGGACCCCTCTCTTGTGTGCACCACTGTTCATGACTTCGGATAACACTATTGTATTGGTTTTGACACATTTGGTTGTTTCTACCTGTTTTATTGAAATACATTTTTGTTTTTTAACAACAAAAAGTAAAATCCTTTAACTAAAACTACACTTCTGTACAGCAACGTAACGGAGAAGGTTAGGGCCCCCCTGCAAAGTCAAGTTTTGGGCCCCCTAAACTTGCGGGATAGTACGTTACGCCAATGCTTCTGTATTATTCTCAGCATTTGATATTCAGTATTCACGCTTTGTTTGATTAACGCTAAATATGTATATTTGTTCGGACAAGCATTCTTGTTTTATAAAAGAATGATCCTTTATAATGCAAAAAGGCTTAGATTCACAATACGCTCATTTAATTGAAACACGATTCCTGAATGATTTACAAGAAAATTTGGAAACCAAAACTGTACACAACTGCCGTTTTATTGATATAACAAAAGCCCTCCACCACTCCTACACAAACTATTGTTTAAATAGGAATCATTCCAAAATCTTCAGAGAATAAGAGAAATATGTCTTTTATTTCCCAAAGTCAACCGGAAAGATCCTGCCAGCCAGTGATTCATGCCACATTCTGGATTTATGCCCCTTTTCAATGAATGTGATCGATTGTAAGTTCAATGGACAATGTCCATACTTCAGAGAACTTGAACAGTCTTGGAAAAACTCCAGTTGTCCTTAAATAAATTTCATTTATCAAACTTGGCAAACTCAGAGGGGTTGTCTGAAGTTTGTTTAACCGTCTGCTCTTTCGCGGATGATTGAATAGAATGGCAAAAGTGCAAAACGAATGAGATAAAAACATTGTTTACAGTAATGCTTTTCTTGACAAAAAATATTAAAATGAAGTTTTTGGAAGGGTATAATCAAAAATAAGTTTTAGGAAACGATAATGCATATGTGTTACGAGTAAATGTTTTTGTTAGATTACTTGGAAGAAAACGACTTTTATATGAATTTATGTAAGTGTGTGTAATGTATTACATGCAATTTGAAAGAAAATTCTTGGAAACCTTGTATTGATAAAGTGAGAAGATCTATTTGATACTGGAATCTATAACGATGGCACATATATCTTCAGATGCATAGATTATTGTAAAAAAAATCCTTTTTTGTCCTTTTGTTATTTCATCGAATATTTATTGGAATGCGTTCTTTATCTGTTTCCAGAAATTCAGTGTGGATGTCTTTTAAAGCAGCATATATTTACTATAGTGAGAAAAATAACAATTTCTTAGAATTCTAAAAAAAAAAAAGATAGAAAGAAGTAGAGAAAAATTCCCCTCCCCCGTCATGAGCATTTTGTTTGAAATTTCTTCCGGACTATCGCCAACAATTAATTGTTAATTTTTCAAGAATTTACGAATATAATTTTGCTGCTCTTTAACAACCGTAGTTCATAAGATTCCTCTCCGAAATATATAGCAATATGGGCTTTTAACACAAACTACATCCTTTTCAAATCTGTATAGTTTTAAAAAAATTTCTCAGCTGCCCCAATAGTTTAAATACCCTTAACAGTATTAATCATAGGGTTGATTGCATTTGAAATATAAATTCCAAACACAGAGAAATCAGGGAATTATAAATGCTTTAATTAATTTAGGTAACGTATAAAATACGTATTAAGATTCCGTACTACTTCCAAAGCCTCTAGTTCCTCGAAATTTGAAATGACCCTGTAAGTATCTCGTAGACTAAAGATACACTTAGAGTACCTGTGTCTAGGGAGAATTCAATCCATAATTTGTTTTATCAGACGACAAAATCAATAGATTGCGCAAACAACAATTAAACTTAAGGAAACGAGTGTGCTTTAGACCACACGACTGAAGTAAAACTTCTGTAGCTTTATTTATATATATGTATATGTGTATATACGTTTATATATGTATATATGTTTATATATGTTTATATATATATATATATGTTTATATATATATATGTTTATATATATATATATATACGTATAATATATACATGTATATTCATATACATATATTAAATTTCTACAAATACTTAAATTTATTATGGGCTTTCATCGATAAATTAATATTTTTGAATAAATTTTTATTTTTATACATTATTTTCATTATCGGATACATCAACAATTACTGTGCTTGATTGTAAAACCGAGACAATAGGCTTATGGTATGAAAAACAAGATACATACGCTTACGAATGAAAATTATAAAGATATCTAGAGAAAACTGTATCGATTGTTGTTCCATGTCTTGTGGTAAGCCTCATTTCGGTTATTATTTACTTTATTTGTAGTTCTAATTTATCTTGTAGAAAGTTTACCAAGAGTTGTCCATCTTTGGGCAGAAATTAAAATTTGAAATATCTCCAGCTAAAATTAGTGGCAGTGTATGATAGTTTTCCTAATTCTTCAGAGCCTACTCGACTGTAAATTATAAGTTTTTGTATAAAAACTTCATAATATTATTAACTGTGTTATTAGGCGAAATGTAAACAGCTACCATTACAATGTTTGCTCCTTCGTCCAAAACACAGTGAGCAGCACATATATCACCAATTGATGATTGTCCAATATCGATTTTACGAATATATTGTAATAAAATGTCCATGGTCGAAGTTACTAATTCACAAAATATAAACTTTAAAATGAATTTACAATTTTATTCACTTTAAATGTAGAATATTTAATGTACTGAACAAAATATTAATTTATAAAATGTTCAAGAACGAAATGAAATTACGAAATAATCAAGAAATCACCGTTCGCGTAACGCTAGTAAACTCGCAAACTCACTACTGACTGAAATTCCTATCTTCACTAGCTTATATCTCCCGTTTGCTTCACCCGATCACACTTTTCGTAACGCTCTCGTCTCGCATTCACCAGCTTACTCCCCAAGTCAAGCGTGCGTAAAGAAGTTTTACTTCAAAAAATGAAATTGAAAAGGATATACTTTTCCCATTTTATACAGTCCATTAACAAACAAATTGCAATCGTTAATATTTCAGGAGATCTCATTCCTAAATTTTACTGAACACTATTCAAGGGACATAGATGAATGCTAAGCATTTTATATATAAAACGAGCTCTAGATATCTAATTTCTTTTCTGTTGCATTGTAAAAGTGTGTCGTGTAACGAGCGAATCAAAGAGACGATTCATCTTTTTACATTGATGATTTAGAATTAAGAGATACTCGCATTTCAATAACATCACACAGCCTTACAGAACTGCGAAATTATGTGCACAATTATATTACTATTATAATTCTGCTTATATTAATTTCTCACTGTTGATAATCTGCATTCGGAATGGTTATGACTAGGGATTGCAATACCGGTATTTTGAAGCAAAAAAAACAGTATCTAAACTTGTGAATAATACCGGTATTCACAAGTTTAGATACTGTTTTTTTGGTATTTACTAGAAATTTTTTTTTGAAACTGTCTCCTCCATATGTTCAGGGATCACCAACATAGCAAAATAGTATACCTTTTAATTTTATGTCACCCGAACGGGTGAAATTAATTAGACCATGAATATAAAGTTGCTTCGAACAATCGAGAAGTGATAAAATATGTGAATCATCCAAAAAGGTGGACAAAAACTATCCTATTACAGCTCAGAGCGATACTGCCCACGCGCACGATTCGTAGTTTAATATTCGTATCTGTGAAAACAAGGTTGCATTTGTTAAGAAAGTGCGTAATATTTCGAAATTTTTTAAATTGGTGAGTTTTTTTATTCACATTGCATTTACATATCTTACTTTAAGGTTCAAAATATTTTCAAATTCATAAAATATATACTCACATAAATAATAATCCATAATAATGAATAAGAATAACTAATCGCATAGAATGAAAAAAGAAGAAAAGAGACTACCCAATTCAAATTTGATGAAGTTTTTAGTAAATTTTCTTAAAATTGTTTACACACAAACCTATCCACATTTAGAAGAATTCGATACAGGTATCGAAGATTATGATCACACTAACGTTGGTAGTGAAAAGGAAATGTCTCTTGAACAAAAATTAAAATTAGTGTGATAGCTAAAAAAATTTCAACAAACCAAAGTACAATACAGAGAAATCAGATATATCCAAAACCATCCGACGAGAAATCGATTTATTTGAAGATGAGGGACTTAGAGGTAAATACTTGGATATTTACACTATCTTGTAATTTAAATAAATAAGATGTTCCTTTACTTTTATGTGATTCTTTATATATATAGTCTTATAATTTATAAGTTACAAATTATTTTTTGTGTGATACTTACACGCTCTCTAATAAAACTGGCAAAGAAAACAAAGAAACACTTGTGTTTTCTTTTCTTTTCTAAAATTCCTACTACAGGCATTATCACCGGTATTAAGATCTAAAAAATACCAAATACCGGTATTGGAACTTTTGTTCCGATATTGCAATCCCTAGTTATGACATTACGATTTGAAGAGTGATTTCTTGAGAGAGAAGCTTGACATCTAGTACTGACCTCTTAGTATTGACTTTGGGATTGTAATTTTTAAGATTTAAGACATTTAAGTTATATGAATTTGGCAGATTATCAAAAAATTTAATTGCTATTTTTTGAATATATTTTTTAAAAGGATAAATGTTTATAGCCTTGTATAAATATCTCTATTTTTAGTGTATCTACATGCCTTAGTTATATTCCTGATTAAAGCATTTAGGGCATTTTCTAAAAATTTAATGTTTGAATTAGCTGCATAGCCCCACAGAGTGATTTCTTAATAATCATATAATTGAAAAAAAAAAAGAGAGTTTTATCTCATTTCGAATGAAATAAAATCAAGCCTCTCATGAAGAAACCTCTAAAACAACAGTGACCACAGTAGCCAAGTGGTCATGGTCACGAACTCATGGCCTGCATATAATGAATTCAAATCCTAGTGAGTACGACGTTAATTTTTACCTACTCACTCGAAATAAAAAAATTTGACTTCCAACACGAAAAATCAAATGAATTTTCATTTTGTTTGTTGCCTTGAATCCTTCCGGTTCTCTGTTTTGCTTCGATTTAAATTTGTGGATAATAATCAGAGGTCGAGGTGGACACACTAGTTGGAACTCTATCTGTACAACCCCAATATGAGGATCCTAAAGTCAAATAAATTTACCAGGCTTTAATCTATACCTTACCTCAAGGGTGTCAAACTCAAAGGCAACATGTGCCAAACAAACAAGGCTTAATTTAAAAGACCTACAAAAAAATAATATTCATTGAAACGTAAGTTTATTTCGAATAATACATTATAATAAACATAAATAAAAGAACAAAATAGTTTAATGTTTACGTCCTTGACATCTCTTATCTGCAACTATTTTTCCTTATTCAGGAGAAATTTTGATATTCTACGATATACTATTGTGTCGATACATTGGCTGGGCCACAGGTTTGACACCACTGTCTTACCTCAATCCACGATGTGATTTGAAGATCCAAACTCACGACCGAGTAGTAATATCTGGTTGCTTTTTTCAAATTGACTACCGTTGTTTTGAAGAAAGAAAATTTATTACAATGTCACATTGGGGTATTTTGGAAGCCTGAAGAGTTTGGTTCCAGCTTTGGTGTCATCTTCGTCATTTGACAAATGGTTAATATGACGTCCGTTGTCAGTAATCTTGTATAGCTTCCAAAACTGAAGTTAAAATACTCAATCAATCAGTCTATTGTAAATTTGACAATGGCAGTTTGAAGTTGTGGAATATTAAAGAAACAATGTAGATGCTAATAATTATTTTTCAATATCCAAAATGATCCAATTCATTAAAATTTCATTGGATGCTATTTCTATTGCTATAAAAATAACTGGTGTGCCACAATTGAAGAAAGAAATCAATTTCAGTAAACTGTTGATGGATAATCTGCAAATTAAACTACATTAACCAAAGAAATTGAAATTCCCTTCATCGAAAAGGTAGAATTTTGTTTTTCAAGTCTATTTTTGTAAATGTATAATAAGCAGAAATTCGATTTTGCATTGCATTTATCTTTCTATTTAATATCACTTATATTTTGGTTGTGCAACTAAATTACACATTTATATAGTGAAACATATTCTAAGCATACAAAGGGTAAGAATTAATGCACTTCGAATTAATTGAAATTACAAAGTAATTGAAATCTAAAAGCGAATTATAATTATTTTACGACGCAAGAATTATAGAATATAACATAGTGAAAAAAAGCAAAAGTAATTGAATATTTGTGATGTCATAATGTGTGATATCAGTATAATTCGAATGTGTTTAGATACTAATTTAGTATCAATTGAAAGAAATTAAATGCTTAAGTAAATATTTTGAGAGAGCATTTTTTTTACAAATGAATACGTAACGTAATATTACATGAAATAGTATTTGTTACGAACAGTTTTGAATTTTTTAATTGATAATGTTTCTGCTTAATGCTGATTAATTTCAATTTTATTGAATTATTTAATTTAGATCTCTGCGTGAGAATAATCGAGATAAAAATTCGACTCGCATGTTGAAATTAGTTCGGCGCCTAATCCTTTGAAAGATTTAAAATTGAACTAACGATAAAAATTCTCGTTAATTTTACAAACGTTTAATTTCAAATTGCCCAGAATAAAAAAGTACATCTGCAAATTTGCTTATAGGTAGCAGTAGATTGATATTTAATTCTATTTGAAATATTTGTATTGACAAAAAGTCAAAGTTTATGCTCAGAATGAAAAGGATATGAAATAGAAGTATACGGGTGTTCTTTTTGGTAAAAAGAGTTTGTGGGCTTCGAACCATTTTATAATAAAATTCAACCAGAAATAACAGATAAGAATAGATTTGAATTTCCCATGAGGTTATAGTCAAAAGCTACAGCATTTATAAAGGAGGAGCCAACCCAATACTAACAAAGCCTTTTCAATTTTGGTATTATTACAGGTGGATTGTATTATTACATAAATAAAATAGTCAATATCAATAATCGACCTTATATTGATTAACCTTTTTGGGAAATGCCAGAATTATTTCTAAAACCGACGAAGAATCTATAAACTAATCCCTGGATCAGTTACGAAAGTTGCAGGTTAATTCAGGGTTTAATATCAACGATATGAATTCTGGTCACTTAATTATTCTAAAAGTTATTTACAATGCTTCATTCGGCTGCAGTAGCCTTTTTCGAAGACTGTTAAGAAAAAAAAATGCTAAGATTAAGAAAAGAAAACTAAATTATTAGTACTAGAATGGGAAAAAATAGCTGAAAATTTACAAAAAATTACATAAACGAGGTCCACTCTAAAACAAGAAGTTTATGAACAAATTCTCAATTTTCATGTGTTACTTTGCCATTCATTTTCAAAATAACCATCAGGAAAAGAGATATTTTAATTTTTACTAAACTAGAGTACTTTACCTTGGTCATTATTTAAGAATAACTTAAAAAAACAGTGATTATATTCACATAAGAGACTGTAAATTTTGTAATAAAACAGTGATTGATAAATCTGAAAATTGAAACACTTCTACTATTATGTAGAACGTACACAAAAAATTCAGTTAATTATTTTCAAAATTTTATGAGCAATTGCTGTTTAAGTATTTTCTATAAAAAACACGTTTTGAGTAAAACGCATTTCAAAGTTTGACACCTTGTAAAAAGTTATGGCATCTGCTTTTACTAAAACACTTGTAGTTTTTGTTCTAGTGAATGGAAAATGAAATACTTTTTTTTTTGAAAAAATACAAGGGCCGATAAAATAAAATCAAAAAATTTTTTTTGAAATTTTTAAAAAAAAATTTTTGGGGTAGTCGGATCCCTTTAAAGAGTTTCAAGGGCAAATATTTTCTAAAGAAACAAAGCATGCAGTATACCCAAAGCACGCGAAAAGTTGGATTAATATTTTGTTTTATACCTAATTTAACTTCTAATACTTTTACATTAAGAATAATGCAAAAGTTTGAAGAAAACACTTTGAAATAGATTTTTCAGCCGTGTAACTACTCTGAAAAATATCCTGAGGGTAGGCATGCAATATAAACACCCTTCTTTTAAATAGGTTTCTTTCTCAACGCTGGAGGGATCTTTCTTTTTTGTCAGGAAACCTGTAAAATTGTCCGTATAGTATTTTTTTAAGAAAATAGTTATGCGATGAAAACTTAATTTTTACTATACAATATTTTTTATCGCCGTTAAATAAAAACAATAAGCATACTTTGTTAAAATTAAATAACATTTATTTTATATTATTGGAATATAAACTCTAAAAGAGTATTCTTTATAAAAAACTACTACACATTATTTAATTTTTTCCCTTGTTTTATGGAATATTCCTCTAATAGGAATAAATTTCGTGGACGTATTTCCCTTTTATTGAGGGAAAAAGTTGTTTTTTTTTCAACATAAAATTGTTTGATATTCAGAGCTTATTTTCTTAAAATCAATATTTCCATCACGTAGTGCGAACGATGGCATTTGTGTTTATCAAGTTTCACATGAAATATTTTTCCCGGACAATTTTGCTGCAAAAATTTATAAAATTGAATTATATTTTAGGCTTATATTGAATTTTAGTTTTGCCTGATGGAGAAATTTCTATAATCGAAGTTTCTGGTTTTTAAACAAAAATATATAAATTCCTTTCATTGTGTCATCGCAATACGTGAATTTAATTTTTTGTTAAAATTTGCAATTCATTTGATTTCATATGAAGTTAAATCTTCAACTTAAAGCTCTTTTTTTTACTTTAACTTTTTTTCAGTAATTCCATGTACTGAAAACATTCGAATTGACTATAAAATTCTTTTCTCATTCTTATGGTTGGAAATAATAATTTGAAAAGTAATTCATCAAAAATACCAGGCGACAAGTATTAAATTAAATTTTTAAATTGCTTATTAGTGTTACGAATGTTGTGTAATGAGTGCTTAAAATAGCATAAAAAGTTTATATATCTGGATTGTAGTACGTTAATATAACTTTCTGTTGTATTCATTTCATGTTAAAATTGTAATCTTTGCAAGTAACGCCTTTCCTTACACTATAATGACGATTCAAGGGTAGCTTGGCTAAATGTTGGAAATAGATTCGTGGGCATTATTCTTGGTGAACATGTTGGCGACTATATGGATGCTTCTGGAAATTACTTGATCTATTAATCCCCGGGCCCACAAGTGGATGGGCCGTGGTACCAGGGGTATAGGTATGGGATCGGGGCCCGGTTTTGTCACGAGTTCGACCCCAGTCCCAAATAAAGACCCCCGTGTGGACAGCGATGCACGTTAAATCTGTCGAGAGCTCAAACGTCCTCTCGTTAGTGTTGTAGTTAGAAGAGGGAGGTTCCAGCTCAGGTGTTGTCCTCGTCACTTGTCCATGGTTCTAAATTACGAGGTTCGTCGCCAAATGCCCTCGTGTAGCTGAACAGAGCGACGTTAATATTCACTCACTCATCTGCAATTGTGTATTTATAGCGCGTCATCATTTGCATTTAAGGTTTTGCCAACTGCAGATGACTAAACGTCCGCGCATCGGATTCAAACCGGATTCGAAACTCGAATCTGAGATCGCAGAACGGAAAATTGGAAAAACATTAACTAGTTTTTATAAACTATCTAACAGGAACAATATTGTTATAAGAGTCATAAGAAAAATGTACTTTTTGTATTATTAAAATACCGAAACGGGGGTAATTTTTACCGTTTTACTCTAAAGATGACCAAAATATTGATTTTTTTTACTACCTCATTTGTGTTCGAGTTATCTCAGTATGTGTATAAAATTTCGTAGCTCGAGCTACATTATTAAGCCAAAATTATTTAACTTTTTAACAGTATGTTGAAGGAAAAACCGAAAGTAGGACACGTGTTGCCTACATTTAGCTTTTTTTTTTTTATTTTACAAACCCCTTTAAATTTTTTAAATTTAAATTTTTATATCGGGTTTTTATTTTTCCGGATAATCATTTATTTAAAATGCGAAGGCTTTCTTTACATTCAATATTAAGTCCTCAAATTTTTTCTGTTTGTTTTGTATACCGTGTTTGATGATTCTTTACTTAGAACAAGGATTTATATTAGTAGTTACTTTTTAAAAAAATCCTCAAAAATAGATATAGCTGTTTTTTACTGTTTTTATAGTGTCAACGACACAAAAAAAATTGTAAAAATAGAACCATCACTCGTAATATCTTTTTTTGCATATAATTCTCAGGAACGCTTCTTAAAAACATAAGAAAAGTTTAAAATTATTAAAATTTAATAAAAGTAGAAAAAATTTCAAATTTTTAAAATTATAATTTAAAATCCCAGTTAGTTTAAAAACGGGTTTTTTTTATATATATATATATATTTTGTGTTCAAATAGAATACCCGTAAACATTTTCATACGCCGTAAAATCTGTCGTACAACGCGCACTTTTAACACAAAAAATAAAATCGAAGTTGATCGGTGCATGTTATACTCCAGAAAAAAAATAATAGCTTTAAAAATTTAAAAAACATTGAGATGAGCATAAAAAAAATTTAGAAATCTACATATATTGAAATACTATTCCTTAAAAAGAAACGTGACATACTTATAAATTTTTAAGTGTTGTAATTTTAGAATTATTCTATTTTTTGAAAAGCCTGGGATAATATCTCCGAATAAATATCTTCAAAAAAAAATATATTTATACATTAAAGTTTCAGATTTCTTCGTAGAAAAAAGGGTAGGGGGAGGGAGTTTTATACGGCGAATATACCTAAAAATTATAAATCGCGTTATATACATTGGGTTTTTTCGGTAAATATGAAAAAAAACTTTTGTCCCCCCAAAAAATTTTCCGACCGTTCTGAACCGTGATTTTAAAAAACGCATAAATGGATAATTTTCATGACATTTAGTGTCACTTGATTAGAATACATATATTCAATTGTTTTTTAAAGACATTTTGACAAAAAATTATTTAAAAAAATATTTTGGCAAAAAGTTAACTTAAAAATAACCCCTTTTTTTAAATGTTTTCCCTTTTGTTATTCTTTTATAATATTTTGCTTGCGTATAAAGCTCAGACCTCTTTACAGAGGCCCAACTAAAATTTTTTAAATATATCACTTAGAAGGGGTTTATCCATATTTTACGGCAAAAAAAGGGGGGGCAATTTTAAAAAAAAACGCCGATAATTATTTCCAATTTTGTAACTCTGAAAATTTAATTTTTTAAACCTCATAGTTGAGCCTCTGTAAAAAAGGTCTGAGCTACTTTCAGGCCAAAAATATTATTATAATAGAAGCATTTTTCACAAAAAGGGGAACATTTTGAAAAAAAAATTTTTCTGTTAATTTTTTGCCAAAATGTTAATTTAAATAATTTTTTTTTTTCAAAAAAGTCCTTAAAACAATTTTTATACATGGAGTCTATGACACTAAAAAATCATGAAAATTTTTCCCCTTTATGCGCTTTTTTCAAAATCACGGTTCTGAATTTCCCGGAACCCTTTAAAAAGATAAAATTCCCAAATGAATACTGATTGGAAATTTTTTAAAAAAAAAACTTAAATTTCATTCACCGAAAATTCAACGTTTTAATAAAAAAATCATTTCAAAATATTCAGATTTATATTACGAAACTAAACAACGCATGCTTTCAAAAATTCCCTTAATATCTGGGGTTTCTGCACGATTATTAAAATTAAAATGCTGCAATTTTAGGCCAAACAAAGATAAAATTAATAAAAAGAACTTATTTACATCCAACACACAAACTGATCCGTGGAAAGAAAAACTAAAAAAAAAAAAAAAAACCTCAAACACTAAAAGACTATTACATGCGAGCAACCTTCCCGAAGAAACTTACTTGTTTGCAAAGTAACGCCAAAGGGGAATTCTGGCAAATTTACTCTGTCAACTTCGCGCGGGGACAGAATTATTCATGCTCTAAGAGGCGGTTGACAGAGTAAATTCCCCGGTCGAACCCGGGGAACAATGTTGTTTGGGGAAATTCGCCAAAGGGGGTGTTAACAGTTTTCTCGAGATCTCTTTGATGTATTCATTCGCTAGAGCTGAAATTCCGAAAATGAGTTTCGTGCAATGTAAATGGAAATTTATTTCAAGTCTTTGGATTATTACAAATTCTAGCTAGAGTTGGCAACGTTTTTGATGGCTTTAGTGATCTTAAGAAGAAAATAATTCCCACTCTCTCGCCAAAATCATCGTTAAGTATTTCGTTTCATTTTATGCCTGGAGTAACATAAATACTTGGACAATATACCATAAAAGCATGTATGATCTTTAGGATATTTACTAAGTAAAACATGTAAGATTCTGCTCGTTACAGTGCCTTAATATTTCAAATTTTGATTTTAAATTAAAGCCTTAAGTTTTTTCAATGGAGTAAAATGAAATTCATGCAAAAAAATCAGTAATTTTTTAATTAATCAAAAATGTGTTACATTTTAACTCTGAAGAAATATTTTGATTTACATGAAATTTGTTCTATTATTATTTATTAATTGCATAGAGGACCTTGATTTATGCGAAGGATATATTCATATGAACGCCAGTGGAAGACCAATCTTGCAGCTATTAAAATATTTAGAAGCACTTACACATTATTTTCATCTAATTCTAACTTGGACAATGGTAGCCTAGTGCTCTAGGACATTGACTCGTGGCTATCGTTATAATTACTGATTCCAAAACTGCGAGTTTCTTTAAATATTTCACCGAACAAGAAACTTTTAAAAATGCCTTATTTAAAAGTAAAATAAAGTGGAAATAATCAGTTGGTAGCAATAATTTAAAACTACAGCACTCACATTACTTTTAAAAAATATCCTGGCACTCAAGAATGATGTTACAAATATATGCATTTTCGAAAATAGCACAAAATACACCAAAAGACTGAAGCAATAGCTTGTGAAGAATGATTGCAATGGAAATGGTTAATATATCCGACTAAGTTCGGAACCGTGATTTTGCAAAAGCGTATAAATGGATACTATTTATGATATTTAGTGTCAATTAGATTAGAAAATGTATATTAAAATTGTTTTAAGAATAGTATTACAATAAAAATTATTTCAAAGTACACTATTTTGACAAAAATGAGAACATAGAATGACAGGTACGCAAAATATTCTCCTTTTTGTGAAAAGCCTAATATAATAATATTTTCCTGTATAGAGCTCAGTCCTCTGTACAGAGGCTCAACTAGAAGTTTTGAAGTGTATAACTTAGAAGTGGGGGTTATCCATGTTTTACGACAACAGAGGGGAGAAATTTTAAGAAAAAAACACCGCGATAATTATATATATATTTCAATGGGTTATAACTCTGGAAATAATGTGAATTTTTCAAAAAAAATATAGTTCAGACTCTCTGGAGAAGTCTTTACTTTATACAAGCACACACGCACACAAAATATTATTTTAGAAACATTTTTTTTATAAAAGGAGAACCTTTTGAAAAAAGGTTCTTCTAAAGTTCTTTTGCCCAAATATTGTATTAATTTTTTTTATCAAAATGTCCTTAAAACAATTTTATTCATGTATTCTAATCTAAGTGACACGAAATATCAGGAAAATTATCCATTTATGCGCTTTTTTAAAATCACGGTTCCCAACGTAGTCGGATACCTTAAATTTTAAAGAAATAGGATTCAAATCGTCTGAAATTACTAGGGATACCGCGGGAAAAAGTATCAAAGAAAAGTAACTGTGTAATATACATCATCCCCACGGCAACCCTATTATCATACGATAAAATATCTAGGTAATCATACAGTAATGTTATCGGCTATCTTGGAGAACATAAACAACAGCTTGGTACTTAGGTGTCGGCCTCGTGGCTTGACAATTTTTCAAAATTACGAGATATGTCACCGAAAGCCTTCGTGCAGCTGAACAGTTAATATTCCCTAACTCATATTTACCAACAACTTATTGTGTAGAGTTGAAATACTCAATAGTTTGAATAATTTGTATCAAAATGTAAATATTGTAATTATTGTCAATAGATGCAATAAATCAATTTAATTTTATAAGTCTCACGCCACTCATCAAAATTCCCAAATCATCACAGCGCATTCTGTTTTTCTCTGTATTACACCTTTTTTCGAATATTTTTTCCTTAATCATAGTAAGAGTTATGTTAATATCGCAGTATAAAAGAACACGAGGGGCTATATTAGTAATATACATCGTAGTTTAGAGATTCGGTCAAGTGACGAGGATAACACCTTAATCAGCAACTCCTCTCTAAACTACCACACCAAGCTAATGGGAGGAGTTGTATCCCCAGCAGATTTAAAAAATGCATCACACATACTCTGCACTACACGGTGGGTCTTTAGTGGCACCCAGACTCACAACACACTGACCAAAAGTGCTAGAGTATAGCTTCATGGCAACCACTGCCGTCTTGATTAGAGTGAAGAAGCTGATAAAAATAATTTAACTGACACAAATATACACTCATGGACAAAAAAAATTAGCGCACCAAGAAATAATTGCGGGATCGTAAAGAAACTTGGCATGAAGGTACATGTCGGGAAGATATGCAAATAATTAGAAATTCAGCGGGATTTCGCATTACGTATAGCCGGTAGAGGGCGTTTAACGTCATTCTCCGTGGAATATTAAACAGGTAACCAAAGCTTGTTTGATTGTGCTGAATCATTTACAAAGAAAGAGTTGAACTAGACATGCCATTACACAGTTTTCAAAGACAATATGAGCAGCTGTCGCAGTTTGAGATGGGGAGAATCATCGGCATGATGGAAGCTAGGTGGTCAGCTAGGCGAGTAGCTTATAAATTAGTAATATAAATTGTAAAGAGGTGTTTGGACTAGTGAATCAGAGATGTCATTTTACACGAAGAAGACCAGGCTCAGGACGCCTCAACCAGACCCAGAAGTCATCGAAGACCACCACATCGTAAGAAATGCACGAGTGCAGATAACTGCTTCATCGGCCGCCATCCAGGCACAGGTAGCATCTTCACTAGGGGCCCCTGTGTCTTCTCGAACCATACGAAGGTGCCTGGCTGAAGGACATTTGGGATCGCGGTGCCCATTACGTGTACTGCCCTTGACGCCCACCCATCGACGCCTCCATCTGGAGTGGTGCCGCGCACGAGGAAACTGGACTGCAGCGGAATGGAACCAGGTCGTCTTTAGCGACGAATCAAGATTCAATCTCTAGCGACGAATCAAGATTCAATCTCAGCAGTGATGGCAATAGTTTTCGTGTGTAGAGACCCCGTGGTGAACGCCTTAATCCTGCCTTTGCTTTACCGCAACACACTGCTCCCACAGCTGGTGTGATGGTATGAGGTGCCATTGCCTACAATATACGGTTACCCCTAGTATTGATCCAGGCACCATGACAGCCCAGCGGTATGTCCATCACATCCTGCAACTATATGTGTTGCCGCTCATGCAATGGCTCCCAGGAGCCATTTTTCAACAAAACAATGCTTGGCCTCACACGGCAAGGGTGTCAGACTATTTTCGCGCACTGTTTCTACCCTTTCTTGGTCTGCCCTATCCCCAGATTTGTCTCCAATCGAGCATATCTGGGATCATTTAGGATGGCGAGTTGGGCATCCCACGAGTTTGAACGAACTAGAGGCAAGATTACAGCAAATATGGAACTAAATGTCTCAAGACATCATACAAAATTTGTATGCCTCAATGCCCGATCGTATCACATCGTGCATTCACGCAAGAGGGGATTCAACAGGGTATTAAATCCTCCATTCTTTTTCCCTTATTTCTAATATAAATGATCCTTTTTCTTTGCTTTTCTAATCATTACTTATATGAAAGTAGTCATTAAACATGTAAAATTTCGTTTCATTTTGAAGACTCCTTCTTGGTGCGCAATTTTTTTTATCCATGAGTGCATATTAAACATATGCAGATAAATATATTTTTGTCATATTTCATGCTAATTAAAAATGTTTATATAACTGACTATAACTAAATATAAAATTCATCATAAATATTAATAATCTCTTATATATATTTATAAATAACTGCTACTGTCACAGTTACCAAGAATTGTAAATAACAACCATCATAAATTATCTTCTGCACTAACAATTATTTATTTTTTTTTGAACCTAACTAACACACTCGAACACATCTTGTATTACGCGCAAAAACAACACGTGAGCACCAATCCAGACTTCACAAATTCAAGATCCCAGACATGCAACGGAGAGAAAGAAATTTCGCTGTTTGAATTATAGTTTCGGTTGTCAGGGGCTGTAAAAGATGTGTGCTCCCATAAGCTGTTCCAGTTCGGTGTGTGTGTGACATCATATTTTATATAAATACCAGAGCACTATGGGAAAAGGAAGAAAAACAGAGGGTCGAGATATTGATAAATGGCGGAATATTCCACGACTGGGAACATGTGATGAACATTAATAACCACCCCAACTATGATGGATGAAAATTTTCGAAGAGAAATGTTACTTGAAAACTATAAATAGAGGCTGATATCTAGAAACTTTAAAATGGACCTTTTTATGTTTTAAGAACCATTGACGGAAAATAAATTATTTGTTGCTAGTTATTGCAATATCGGACTAAAAGTTCAATACCGGTATTCGCGGTATTTTTTAGATCTTAATACCGGGATACTGGTTTTAATACCGTTAGTAGAAATTTTAGAAAAAGAAAGAAAACACAGGGGTTTCTTCGTTTTATATTTGCCAGTTTTATTAGAGTGTAAATATTACAAAAAATAATTTGTGACTTATGAATTTTAACAGTATATAAAGAATCACAAAAAAGTAAAGGAACATATTATGTATTTAAATCACAAAAAGTGTAAATATCACTATTCAGTCTGTGGTGCTATTACAAATTTTTGAAATGTGATCTTAAGAAACATAATGCGTCAATTGCACTGTCATTAAGCCTGGAACGTAATTTTGTGCAATAATTTCATCCAAATGATCTTTTTTTTTCAAAGTAATCTAAAATCCCTGATGGCTTGAGCTTAGAAAGTGTGCTAAAATTTGTATTTTTATCGTAACTAGATTCTTTCCTCCTTTCTGTCATATTTCGTTTTTAAATGTGTATGAAGTCCGCTTGTATTTTAATTACACTTGAGCATTTTTTACACATTGTGCCACAATATTCTTTTCCTCATATAATTAATAAAACCAAACCGAAGTATTATCAACTGATTTTTTATGCTCTTTAAAATTCTTATTCATTATTATGGGTTATTTTTTATGAGCATTGTATATATAATTAATCTGAAAAATATTTTGAACCCTAAAGTGTGCCTTGCAAATACAGTGTGAAAAAAAAGCTTGCCAATTTAGAAAAAGAATGATCGAAATATTACGCACTTTCTTCACAACTACAAACTTGTTTCCACAGATATAAATTTCAGACTACGGAATTCTGAGCGTGTACAGTATTCCTCTGGGCTGTAATAGGATAGTTTTGGCCCACCTCTTTGGATAATTCACATATTTTATCATTTCTCTTAACTGTACGATACGACTTCACATTCACAGTTTAATTAATTTCGCCCGTTAGGGAGACACAAAAATAAAAACGTTTACTATTTTATGATTGTGATCCCTGAACATTAAGTGGAGACAATTTCAAAAATTTCTTGTAAATACCGAAAAACCGGAATTTAAACTTGTGAATAACGGTATTACAAAATTGTACAAATGGCTAAAAATACCAATATTCGGTATACTGGTATTGCAATCTCCAGTTATGTCTATAGCCTTTGTTAAAAGTTATAAGAACAGTAAAAATTATTTAACCCAAAACTGAGGGAACTGAAATAATTTTTCATGTTAAAAGAATTTCGTGTTAAAGGACTTAGCAAAATATCTATATATATATTCAACAAAATTAAATTTATTACAGTACATTTTATTTACGTGGATATATATATATATATATATATGCATGGCTATTCGATGAAACACTTTCTTTAGAATTTAATGAAATTTAATACAAAATGTGTTATTTTATGAAAAAAACCCCACTTAACTAGTTTTCATAAGATAATCTGGTATTTTTCTTTGCATTGTCTGTTTTAGAATCAAATTCTCAAAAAATTGTTTCATGTCGCTTATTTTGTTGTTTATCTCATGATTGGAATGTACGTCTAAATAATTGCGCATACTTTTCATGATCCTCATTTCGGATGACGTGAGAACAGGAGATGCATTATTCACTTCATTTTCTTCATTGGAATCTGTATCGATAACATTTGAGTTTTTAACAAATTCAAAGATGTTTTTGTCTGCCATAATTGGGGGGCTGTCCAAACATTATCAGCTACTGCAACGAATTCATCCGATGATACAATAGGGCATTTCAATCGTACATAAACTTTCTGAAAATTGTTTTCCGTATTGTTTGATGTTTTTCGTATATTTTTCATTCCCAGAAGGGAAAGCGATGTGTTTCGTGTTAAGCGATTTTCGTTTAGCGGTAAGAGAAGAAAAATGCCTGAAAATACATTGTATTTTGCCGGGAGCATTGTATTATTTCGTGTTAACCGATATTTCCTCTTTAGCGTTTTCTCATCAAACGTATTTCTCTATATATGCAGTATTATAGTAAATTGAGTGTATATTCTCTTAAAGATTCAAAATTAATAAAAATATTATATATATAGGCAAATATTTCTAGAATGTTTCGAAAAGCTAAAACTCTCTATTCAGGTCCTGGAAAGTTAATATAAAAGGAAGAAATAGCAAAGAATAAAGTAAGTTTCAAACTAGGAAGATAAGTATAAAAATATTAAAACAGGGTCAAGTCCAAAAGGAAATATCTGCACTATTAAAAACTACAGTTCTTTTATGTTTTTTTTCCTGTTCTTAAGCGCAAATATTTTAAATATTACGTACTTAAAAATATTTACGTATAATTAAATACTTTTAAAGTACTTTGTTCGAACGATTGATCTAAAAACTAATAAATATTTTAGATTTATTTAAAGATTATTGACAAAGGGTATCATAATAAAAAATTTATGGCAACTGACGAGGATGACATTTCAGGTAATATATTTACATTAGCTTTGAGTGGTCATGGTCACGTCTTCAAAATGGCCTTATTCCTGCCCGATCAGGAATTGGAATCCTGATGTCACTTGATACGCCATATAAATGGGCTGATACGCGATAAATCTGTCAATGAACAAAGTCTACATGTTGGCGTTTGATGAAATTTGAATGATGTACAAGCTGAGGTATTCCTTGTGGCCACGATAGTCTAGTGGTTATGACCACGGACCCCTGGACGCCACGTCATGAGTTCGAGTCAAACGTCATTGAAGAACCGTTGTGTAGAGGGGATGATGTAGGTTAAAGCTGTTGAGGCTGAAAGTTCTTCCTGTTGCTGGAATTTTTCGAATTGTGGTTACATACTGTGATATGGTCGTTCTATGGCGACCATATCTTTGATTGTCAGCGTGAATTAGAGCTGTGGGATTCTCGAAATGAATCGACATTTTAAAATTCTTAATATGATTTTATTAAGAATATAACTTAAATTTCTAATAAATTAGATAAACTTATATTAAGTGAGAATAAACCAAACACACAGCGTATTTAAACCTGATCGCGTAACTTTTGATCACTTATCTAAATAATTATATTATCCGCCTACTTTCAATTCTGATAATATTGCACAAGTTTTAATATCAAATAATCAGTCCCTACCTTGAATCAAGCTAAAGGTTCAATCAATTTCCAGAGACTTTTTAGGCACGCGTGCAATAGTATGCACCTTGCTTAGTAATGGCTAGAAATCTAGTATCTTTGATAGGCCGTCAATTCACACTTCTATCTCTTCTAAATATAAGTTTTCTCTAAATTGCCATGCCAACACTAAAACTTCTGTTCTTTTTAAAGGCTATCTTATTTGCATTTTACAATTGCATTTTTCACATCTTGGATTTGGGTTGGAAAAGATTTGCCATTAATCTTGGCCGTCAAAGAACCCAGAGGTTATGTTACAGAAAAGACGCGTGAGCCCGTCACAATACATGTCAGTAGTTTGGAAGCTTGAATGTAGGGTACTATCTCAGATGTCCTCTCGTGACTTGACCATGGTTCACAGTTAAGAGGTTCGTCGCCAATAGCCCTCATATTGCTTTATAGTGCGATGTCAACAAAAACTCTCTTGACTGGTGCTCAGAATTAAAAGATCTGATACTTCTACGGGTGACGTTAATACAAACAATATATTTCCACTCTATTGAGTGAGATTTATTGTATTTATAGAAACTATTAGTAATTTACAAGGAACCCCATATAATTTTGAGCCCCGATAAAGGAGGAAATGTATATCTTACTTTTTGGATTTTCCCGTCCTCCCACGTGAAAGTTTTGAGGCTTAATTTTAATAAGTAGCAGTCCTCCATCAGTTTATACATTATATTTTTACTGATTAGTTATTTTAAAAGTCTTGCTAAAAGCAATATGGTAATTTGCAAACATTCCTTGCAATATTGAAACTAAGACGATACCTGATTGGGTATTTTTAGTTCAATATATAAGCTACGCCAACTAGAAAACTTTGAATCATGGGACGCGTATATTATGTATCTTATCCATTACATGAGAATATGTATTGAAAATAGGACTTGATTATACATTCACCTGATTGTCTTAGTATATCTCCTAAGTACGACATTAATAACCAATCAATTAAGCATTGCAAGTGAAAACGTTAAATCACAGTTCCCTACATATCAACAATTGCAATTAGATAAAATGTTATGTTAATCCTATAGTATTTCCTCCTACGTTCTAGAACAGCGATACTCAACCTGCGGCCCACAGGGACTTTTTAAGGGGCCCAGTCATGGCCCATTGCTCTGAGAAATTTACTTATTTAAGAACATTGTATTAAAAATTTTGTGGGAAATTCTTTGCCAAGAAATCAAATATATAAATTTTGCTGTCGGTGTCGTAAAGGGTACGAATTGATATTCTTTTTCTATTCGGAACGGTTACGGTTAGTGATAACAGACAACGGCGAGGTAGCGACAATTCTATGGGTGGAACTAGTTTTTAACTATCTTTCATATCTAGCAAGCGAAAAATTTTTGAAGAAAATATATAGTTTTAAGACGATTGGGAGGGTGACTATTTTGTAGTGAAAAACAAACATGGATCAGTGATTGCTTGATTTGTCACGAGCATGCTGCATTTAAAAAATACCAATAAACAGGAATCATTCAATGACACTTTTTCTCGAAGATCTCTTTCAAGAGGTGATAAATAGGCTTTCTTGAATAGTCTTTGTAACAGCAAGTAAGTGTTTTGTCAGTGGTAGTATCACAGCCGTAACAAAGACGTCCTATGAAGTTTGTTATATTATTGGTAATCCGTTGGAACCATTTATTGAGGCAGAAATTGTGAAGGAGTGTTTCTGAAATGTTTCTAATTTAGTGTTAGTAACAAAAATATAAAAAATAATAATTTAAAAAAAAAGCAAAACAGAAGTTATAAAATTTTGATAAATGTTCTACATTTTAAATTTTTTGTTATTTTGGTCTTAAAGCATTACTCTCCCCCCCACCATTTCCCCATGTTGCAGCCCGCGTGAAATAACTAACGTATGTATACGGTCCGCGTGAAATAGCTGACATATGTACGCGGCCCAGCAGAACAAAAGGTTGATTAACCCTGTTCTAGAACGATTATATAAATTTAAAATGCTATGAAGGGGTTAATGTTTTCGTAGAATAGTACATTTTTCGAATTACGAAATAACTGAAAAATTATTTTTGAAAGATTCAAAAATTCCACTGTTTAATATTTAAAACAGATATAAAATAGTTAATAAACTAAATATCCACAAAAACATTTATTATTTATTGCCCGTAGTAGAAATATATACTTCATTTCATTAGAGTAAACGCAATACTTTAGATTTGGAAGAAAAGAAAACGAATAGAAATTTAATAAGAATAAAATAATTCTTACGAATTCAATTTTTTTAGAAAGAGTAACATTACTAAAAAACAATGATAACAATTGACATTTGTAAACTTTTCAAAATAATTCAAAATGTTATCATCCACCCAGTAGAGTAACGGTGAATATTAGAGCCCACTGCAAAGGTCAAGTTTTGGGCCCCAAGCCTGATCTTACAAAATGTAAGTGCTTGACGTCAGTAAGACATTGGGCCCCTCCAGCGATGGGGGGTTGCAGGGCTGTACGTTACGCCATTGGCTCTACCGCGTAGTACATTGGTACAATTCAATGCGAAACAAATAATTGATATTCCACGAAAATATTGTATTTTTTATCTGAATTTTGCATGAAATTAATATTTTGATCAAGATTTTAACTTGTTGGTGTATACTATTTTAATGCATTAAAAATGAATTGCAGTTGAACCCGATTTACCGAACCCCTATTAAACGATTTCTTTTCTCTTAAAGTCTAAAAATTATTCTTTCGAGTCCATAAATCAAAAAGTTTGTCAAACATTTATCGGTTAGTATTTTAAAATTTCCACATTCAATTAGTGCGCAGTATTTCGTTAATAGTGTTTTTAGTTGCTGAATAAAAGCGTGTATTTATTAACTATGGGTATTTTTTGTGTAATTGCTTATTACAGAACTTCCAAAAGGTAAGTGTACAAATTTGTATTTTTTGCACCTGGGTATTACGAATATCCCGAATTAACGAATAAAATGCTTGGTCCAAGTGAATTTGTTAAATCGGGGTCCGACAGTATTTTCTTTTATAAAAAATAATAGTATAATTAATAATTTTTATCTCTAAATGATAACTTTTTTCAGTTTTATTTCAAATTTTACCGACAAATATTTTTTATTTTAAACTATTCCAACAACCACATCCCTCAAACTCATAAACTTTTCGTAGCAAAATGTCTCTATTTCTCTTTAATTAAAACTTCTAATTCTGCAACAACACAGTCAAAGCGCAAGCTACAGTTTTTTTTTCATGATTTCTCACTCTTATTAACACCAAGGCTTCTTTTTTAAGTTCTGGTAGGACTCCACCAAGGAAGTACTTCGCGTTGAGTTCCTTGTCCTCTGCTGATTTTTTTTCAACTGGCAACTTTCTCGGTAAAGGTTGAAATAAGACGGAAATAGGATCTCTTTCAAAACTCAACTCTTTTTGAGTTCGTGGTCATTTAATACGACGACAAATATACACTATCGCTCGACAAAGGTTTTCTTGCAAACGATTTTTTTTTCTCTCTCCTCTTAGAGTTTTGTGTCGTCAATTGCAATATTAACAGCTGTCTTCTTGGTGAAACGAACAACGATTTTCTTCTAAACTGAGTATCGTTTTGGGTATGCTTGAAAGAAGAAAAAAGTCAGAGAACGCGTTATGTGTGTTTTGGTGTGCGTATAATATATTTTCAATGAATCCGTCCCTGTATTTTGTTTCAGTGCGAACATAAAATTTGTTCTTCGAAATAGGATAGGAACACTGTTTGTCAATTGTTAATATTTCAAGGCTATTTAAAATATTACATTTTTAACTTAAAAATTTAAATTAAAAATACTGAGACCGTGTTCACCTAATGGAAAATTATACAGCTGTCCATACTCTTTGCTCAAATTGTAAAGCTGTAATTTTCACCCATTATGTAGTTCTAATTTTTTTCAATATTTTGTAAGAATGAAAAAAAATAATAAACTTAAAATTCACAAATTTAAAGTCGTGTTCACTTTTCGGATAAACTAACATCAACCTTTCTGGCAATAGAACGGTCTTTTGTGAAAATGATAGCAGCTAATTCATTGCATGCCGTTTTTTTTAATAAACTCTAAAATGATCTTTATGGTTCTTATAAAGCCACAGACTTGTGAAATTGGCCCCCCTAGGGTGCCCTTCTCCTTGATTATCTGCGTGAGCAAGAGGTATAGGATTAAAAAAAGAACTAGACGCGTATCCATGTTCTTAATACGGCTTAATTAAGAACTTAAACTTAAACGTTTAACAGATTAGATGATAATATATGTGAGAGAATCTACGCGATGACAAAACACACAATATAAATAATACCGAAATAACGTAACTCGGACCACTATCAATATCTAACCCGCCTAATCTCAATTCCAATAATATCGCAAGTCATAATATTAAATAGTTAATCCTACCTTGATCCGGTCGCCGATCTAATCATAAAGGAGTTGCGTTTTTAATCGAGTGCAATGGTATGCACCCTGACCTAATGGCTCTATCTTCGGGATAACCTGTGTTGGCTGTCCGTTCACAATCGTATCACTCTCTATCATAACATTTCCCAAAAATTGCCATCCCACTTAAACTTCTGATATTTAAAAGCTATCTAATTTGCATCTTATATTCACGTTTCACTTCTTGGGTTTTGGTTGGAAAAGAGTTGCCATTAATCCTGGCCCCAAAAGAACCCAAAGGACATGTTAATGAAAAGACGCGTGAGCCCGTCACAGACTATACACTTGATCTTGGTTTTATTTTGAATTTCATGCAAATTTCTACATTTTTCTGGAAATGAACTTTTATTCATAATTGGCTGTAAAATTTGCAATACATCGTCCCGTTTAACTATTTTTGAACGTTCATGCAAAGCCTCGCCATCATCATAAATGCAAATTTTTCCACATTGTGGTTATGTATAAATAAATTTATAACAGCATCACGAAAATCTTTTTTTTTAGAGAGAGGATCCTCTATTGTAATGGGTCAAATTCTCTGACATTGGAGGGTAGGTAGTGGAGATTCTTGGTTTTGTCCAATATATTCTCGTCTTACTTTTATGTGACTGCTGTGAAGTATGGGGATGAGGTCTTGGAACCCTATGCTCCCCTTTCACACGTACAGTTGGCCCTGATTTTTTTTTTTGGTGAACCGGGCAAATGGTTCCCTGGTTGAATTTCTGGAAGGGGGTGGATATTTGCAGAGTGGATTGACCAGTTAGATCTCCAGACATATTCGTATACAGCATGTCTGGAACGTTCTGGTGAGGACAATTGTAACCCTTCCCTCCAAGGTCTGAAAACAAAGTAGCGAATGTCACATGAATTTAAAAATTCCCTTATTTCCAATATAAAATCATTGTGAAAGACCTGTTTATCTGAAAGAGGGGATCACCCTCCCTATCAACCAACATTTTTGTTATATTATGCAAGTGCTGTTTCATACCTTCCGACTTCGAAGAGTGTAATGCACGTTCGTGCGTGTTTATTTTAACTGTTGAATGGTTATTAATTAATATTTTTTTTTTTTTTTGCGTTACATCAAACCTATATACATACCAAATTTTATTAAAATCTATCCAGTAGTTCTAGAGATCATTGGCAAAATTTAAAATCTCTCTTAATTTTGAACACCAGTATAAATGAAGGTTGCTCTAAGAAGCATTTAAAGTGAGGAGGATGATTCTTTTGCTACCCGTCCCCTTTCGACTCTAATTTCAGAAGGAAATTTTTATAAAAATATATTTATTCTTTTCGTCCACTTAATCATTTGAATTGTGTTTTAATATTTTGAATCAAAATGCAAATTTTTTAAAATTCGAAAAGTTGTCATATTAGTAATTCGACAGTTGAAATACAGCTGACTGATACCGTCCAATAAAAAATAAAAGGGAATACTTAAATTTTAATCTTGACAAACTTGGATTATTGCAGAAATAAATTTGGAATATTGCACGTTAATTCTTGAAGTATGTCCCTTTATGAAGTAGAAAATTTCAAAAATTACTGATTAAAGGTTTTAATCTCATTAACTCCAGATCTTGTAATTGCCAGACTCATCATCAGGGGCCTCTTGCAATTATGAACGTGACAGTAAAATTAACTTAGTTAAAATTTAATTATAAAAGTAAGGTTTTTATGGATAGTTGAGTACTTTAACGCCTCAACTGGTCTGCTCGCGCATTGTACGGTCTACTGAAAGTTTGCCGCAACCGGTTTGCCCGTACGTTGTGCGGGCACTGATATTTTCTTTCTTCCTTTGATGATTTGAGTATATTTTTAATTCTTACTGTGGCACTATTTAGTGCTAATATTTTAAAAAGGAAACTAAAATGTTTCTCATCCGGCATTTTCTTTGAGGTGAAGTAGAAATTTTCCTTTGATGAAGGCTCAAATTAAGATTCTTAAAATTTGTTTTCAACTGTTTGTGTAATGCTTTTACATACAAACTGGCGACTTTTGAGATCACGGACAGCAAAAACACTGTTTTGAGAAAAAATGACTTAAATTTGGATACAGACTCAAAACTGCCTGCTGATTTTTTGAATTCTTCTAAGAAACACGCATATGCACACTAATTACTTCATACACATGCAAAGCTTTCAACCGTTTGAAAAAGTACTAACAAGGAGAGGGCACGACTAAGGAAATTCATTTGGGATCGAGACTTGGTATAATAGTAGTACTCTTTTAGGGTGTTCACCTCCCAATGTAACTCCGTCGAATGGCCAGTCAATACGGAGAAATCAGCCTTCGAAATTCATGCTTAGCTTTTATACGATTAAATTTTAATTTTCCTCAACGAGTTCGTAGCTTGATTGGTAAATCGTCTGCTTTCTATGCTGGAGGTTAGGGTTCGATTCCACGCGATCAACTTTTTTTTTTCCTTCAATTCATTTAATTATTTTTTTTAATTAAATAAATTTATTTATAAAGGTTTATTAAATATTAAATGATATTTTTTGTAGTTTTTTTGTGTATTTTTTTAAAATAAAAATACTTTGATTATATAAATAATTTTATTAAATTTTATAAATATATTTTATATTAATAAATGATATTTATAATAAAATATATAATAAAAATTTTTAAAATGATATTTTACAAAAATTGGTTGTAAATATTTTTTATAATGTAAAAAATACAAATATATAAACAAAATATTATATATAATATAAAATAATTTATAAAATATATTTATTATTTTTAAAATTTAAATTATTTTTAAAAGTTAATATAAAAAAAAAATATGTCTTTCTTATATGCTATTAAATTGGTATTTTAAATTTTTATAAAATGTTTAAAAGTCTTTTTTTAAATAATTTCTATAAAAAAAATTTAATAAAAAAATTCAATAATAAATCATAATTTTAATAAAAAACAATAATTTTAACAAAAAAATTAAAAATTTTTTAATAATAAAGTAATAATAATTTTTAAAAATTTAAATTAAAATTTTAAATTTTAATACTAATGTTATTAATAATTAATTAATTATAATAAATAGTTATTAAAAAACTATAATAAATAGTAGTAATTAATTATTTAATAAACAGTGATTAATTAAAAATGTTAAAAATTAATAATTAATTTCTAATTTTAATTATTTAAAATTTTTTATTAAAAAACCCTTTTTTAAATATTCTTATTTAATAACTATTTTTAATTTTTTTAATTAACAAAAATTTTTTAAATATTTTTAATTAATAATTTTTAATAATTTTTACTAGAAAAAATTTAAGTTATATTTTTAAAAAAAATTTTATTTTTAAAAAATACAAAATAATTACAAAAATATCATTTAATAAAAACCTTTCATAAATTTTTTTAAATTTTTAAAAAAAATTAATTAAATGAATTAAAGAAAAAAAAAGTTGATCGCGTGGAATGGGGCCAACCTCCAGCTTAGAAAGCAGACGATTTACCAATCAAGCTACGGAACTCGTTGGGGAAAAATTTAAAAATTTAATTGTAAAAAAAGCTAGCATGAATTTCGAAAGGCTGTTTTCCCCGAATTGATGGCCATTCGACGGGTTTCATTGAGGGGGGAAAATTTTAAAAGTACTGCTATCACACCAAGTCTCGATCCCAAATGAATTTCCTTAGTCGTGCCCTCCCCTTGTAAGATAAAAAAATTTTCTGAGATACATGAGAAATTCATAATAGCATTCAAAGTGTTCTTACAAAAAGCAAACGTCAAAGAATTTCATGTTCCACAATTGTAAGATAAAAAAAAGGCTTAAAAAAAACTAAAAAAAAAATTAAAAATTAAAACTAAAATAAAAATTTTCTATTTTCTCATTCTATTAAGTTTATTTATACACAGCAAAAATAAGTCTTTAAAAAATATTTTGGAAAAAAGACCGGTTAAGGGGTTAAACTTCTGCATCTTTTCAACTTGAGGGATCCGTTATCTTGTCCTTTTTAAATGGTAGACTCTGATAAAAATTTAATTTTGGGTAAAAAAAAAAAATGCTTCCCCGGGTTAATGTGGAATTCTAAAAGCTTTCATTTACAAAATTTCCAAAAAATGTATTTAATGCAAGACATATACAGTTGAAAATATTTTTATTCTTTATTAGTATATAACGAAACTTATTGAAAACTGATTATCGGTAAATAAATCTAAATTTGTATTTAATGGAACAATCTTAATATGCAATTTAGGTTTACTGAATTATTCAAACTTAGATCAAAGATGATGAATGTGCGAATCAAAAGGAACGGATCGATTAGCGAGAGCTAAATATCTATTTACTTACATCTTAACTCCTACGCAATGTATTTTCTAGTATTTGAAAGCATTGTGTGTTTGAAATCATCTGCTTGTATTAGATAGAAGTTGGTCGTATGTGATTGATGAGTTATCTAATTATAATGTAAATTATAATTAGTTTATCAATTCTGATAACATAACTATTTGTCGTGTTGGTCGCATTGATGAGTCAACCTTGCTTTGTCTAATGGAATAGAATAAGATTTAAAACCCAATGTATTTTTTATGAATTTCGGACTTACGTTTACTGAAAATTGAATGTGTAACGGGTCCGGTCCATGACTTCTACTAATCCTCTTGGGAAACCTCTTAGCTGTTGTATATTATAAAATCGCTTTCCGTGGAGAAATTAGGATTTATGCAAATGTGAGTTGTTACTTAAAGTCCGGCGAAAAGAGAGGTAGTTAATGGTCGCCAGGCTGTTTCTGAAGTTAACAATATTATAATAATTGAAGCCATCGGGGTTTTTGTTAGAAGAGCCGAGATCTCTACAGAGAAAGGATTAATAATGATAGTTAAGTACTTTAACAATTAGTAATTAGGTTAGTAATTAAGTTGACCGTTTCTTTGGTTTAAGCTAAAATTGATACTTAAAATAAAGGTGTTGATTTTATTAAAATTTCTCTTAATTCTGTGCATCCGAATCCTCAAGCGACCGCAGGGTTGCTACAAATTTTTATCAATGAAAATGTCAAATATTTTGACCACCTAGACCAGTGGTTTCCAAATTTAGTGCTACCCCCCCCTTTAAAAAAATATAAACTTAGTGTCTTTTCCTTGTGGTGTCTCCCCATTTAAAGGGTTTTGGTTTCCGTTGAAAATTGCTTATATAAAAAAGGTAAAAAAGGCAAATACATTTATTACTATAATTTACAATTTTTTGAAATTTATTATAAGTGTTTAAATTTTTCGCACCTCTCTTTGGCTTTTTATGTCCCCCCCCCTGTTTATAAACCCCCAAAATTATTAAGTTTTTTTTGAAACCTGGGTGAATGGTTGGGGACATTAAAAAATATCGTATCGGGTTTTCCAAAAAACCTCTGTACATCAACACATGTACATTCCCACATGTCACAACATGATGTAAAATCGTGGCGAATTTTTTTTTTTTTGGGGTCTTTTTTGGGAAAGTCACGGTGTTGGGGAAGGGTTTTTTAAATTGTAATATAAAGGTAAAATAAACAGACCCTTGGAGTTGAATGTTTCCCAGGTATTAAAGAAAAGCTGTTTTTGGGAAAATTCAAACTTATATTTGTCCTGGCTGTTTTTTGGTTAATGTTAAAAAATAAAACATAAAAGAAATGAAAATTAATATATATTCTGGCTTCACTATCTTTTTAAAAACAATTTTGTATCATACTTCCCTTTTTTTAACAGAGTTGATTTATTTTTTTCGGGAAAAATGTGTTTCGCGTTTTCTCGAACCGTAATGTAAATGGGTATCCTTCCCGTATTAAAAAAAAAAAAATATTATGGAATATTTTTTTAAATTTTTTAAAAAAAACATATATTCTTGAATGACTATAATTCACAAATTTTCATAGAAATTGAGGCATTTTTTTTGTATGAAAATGTCTTCCGGGGTTCAACTCTCTACTTTTACCGAAAACAACCTTAATGATCACATGATTGCCAATACCGAATCACCCTCATTTAAAACAAATCGCAATACCGAAAAAAGCACCAGATGTTTTTAAAAAAATGGATCTTTTTGATACGTCTTTTTTCATTAAAAAAATTTTTAAGACTGGGTTTGCATCAGAAATTTTAAAAAAAAAATTTTGTTTTTTTTTTTTTCCCCTAAACACACACTAATACAAGATTTGAGATATCAAAAGCCACCAAAAAAAAAGTGAAAAATCATTTAAAAAGTTCCAAATCGAGTTAAAAATAGGGCTTAAGAAGGTAGACCACGATATATGCCACTAAGCTGTTACGCAAGATAAATCGAAGTGAAAATACCATCGTCCACAACAAATTAGAAGTTCTTAAATGTTATTTTGCTTTATCTTCCATTTTCATTCAAGACCCTTATTTTTTTTTTTGGGTGGCTTCCCTCACGGGGTTTTAGATTAATGAAGTCAAAAAAAGGAATGGATTTTTTCGACAACGCGGATGGATACATTTCGCACAATTTCCCTTTCTTTTCTGTTTTTTTTTGGGTTTTTACTTCGTTGAAAGCTTCATCAGAACAGAGGATATAGTGGAATAAAAAGTAAAGATGGGAAGATTTTTCTCAACATTCAGAAATCCTTTATGGGAAGGTTTACCACTTGTATAAATTCAAGATAAAAACAACATGGATTTTTTGTTTGTTTTTGTTCTGGCCAATCGGCAAGTTCGACGAATTTCGAATGGAAAATGTATTCAAATTTTTATGGTTATTTAATATACATTATTACATCATTAGGAGTATCTGATGTTTAATTCTAAAGATTACGAATATCCTATATTTCCATGTTTAGGACAGACAATTTTCTGAGATTTTTTTTTTGTAGGGATCCACTAACATCTGTAAAAAAAAGTAGTTTGGGAAAAATTGTTTTATCATCAATTACCGTTATCCATTTGAAAGTAATTTTAGTCCTGTATCATTTTAGGTTTTTCACATAGAACTTTTATTTTATGGTTCTTAAAATTCACACTCACTCCCTAGGATGTCAGAAGGCAAATGACCATCATGCAACCAATTTTCGACTCGACGAAACTCGACGAGAGCAATAGAGTTCTGGACGTTTCATCCAAGAAGTACAATCTGTAACCCCCATTGCCCAGTTTATTAGAAACATCTTCGTTATCCTCTTTCACCCTCAATGGAGTTGTCCCGTGTTCTAAGTATAAAATGTACGTTTAATATTACTTGTATGCTGTAAATTAGAGATTGTCCTTAAAATTCATTAATTTTAGTATAAAATGATTTTCTTAGTACTGGAAATACAGTGTCTCCGATATTCCTTTTTCTTGTTTTCCTTGCAATTTTTCTTTCTTTCTTTTTGATGGGTAAGATACATAAAATACACAAATATTAGTTTAAAAAAGGTATGAGTAATTACCTTTTTAAATATATAGTGTTTAGGAATTTAAAATTTGTTTTATGAGGATTATAAAATATATATTAAAAGATGAACTTCTATATAACGAATTTTCCATATAACGAACTTTATTCTGGGATTTAGCGACTTCGTTACATAGAGGTCCGACTGCATATGGTATATAAAAGACTTTTCGACTTATATCGACTTGATTTATCTTAAAATCCCTTGGGAGAATCTATAAAATGGGTTGTTACTTTTTAACAGAATGAATTTTCTGATAATCTTTATAATGTATTTTTACATAAACTTGTACAATAGACTACAGTTTTTAAATATTTTATTATTTTTTAAAGTAAACAATACGTGAAAATGGTAATAGTCAATTATTTTTAAAGAATTGATGGCTATGTGTGTAATAAATAAAAATATAAATCTTAACACAACATGTTTTTGTGATGGAAGGAAAATTCTAATTAGAGCATATTAACTAAATAAGAATACCAACTAACATTTCTTTTAATGAAAGTTTAATCATTTTCAACGTAGGAAACAATTCACAAGACAATTTTCTCTAACGCAGATGTTTTGTTTCTTTTCGAACAAACTCGGAAAAAAAAAAAACTTAAAATGTAAATTACTTCAGTTTAGTGTAATAGCTATGAATAATGTAATTAAATTCTTGTTAACTTACAATGAAAATAGTTAGAAACGGAATTTGGTATGACGTTAAAAATTGTCTAACTTAAATGAGGATTATAGATAGTAAAGTTGCACTCACTAGCTCAATAATACTTACATTAGATATAAACTAATCTAGCATTAAATTACACAATATTTTTATTTTTTTTTACAATTATATGAAATGAAAACCAGTTTCTCAACACATAAGTAAAAAAAAAACTATCGTTATAAATTTATCATTTGCTTTAAAAAAATCCATTCTAATCAGTAATTAACTGAATTTTTTATAGTGAAATAAATACGCTTTTTTAGAGATAATTTTCAATACAATTTTCGTATTCTCAGAAAACTATAACAATTATATTCAACTTTTTTAAAACTAAGTTGATAATTGCTTCAGACACAGCAAAAATTTTGATATTCATCACTTTAGTAAATCGCTGCGAAAACGGTCAAAAAAAAAGGAAAAAAAATTTTCCCCATGTGTTTGCGAAAATTTTTATTTATTCAATATAAATAAAAAAAGGAAATTTTTTAAAATTTATTTTGAAACTATTCTTTTGAAACTCTGTAGTTTAATTTTATTTATTCAATTTCTTTTTTCTATTACTGGAAAACTGAAACAAAATTAAACAATTTCCTAAAAAATTTGAAATGTTTTCTACAAATATTTAACCCAAAAAATTTAAGTATGGAAATTTAAAAAAGCAATTTTTAAAACTAATGCATGTTTTCTAAATATTTTTGGAATATAGTGTATTTCCTATGAAAAATTAAATACTTAGATATAATAGTGAATTTTTTAAATACTGTGAATATATATTTTTTCCCTCAAAAAGAAAATCCACCTTTTTTCTTTTTTTTTCGTAATGAAAGTAAAATTTTTTTTGGAATAAATTTCTAGAGATTCACAATGATGAAAACTCGACATTAAAATGATGCTCGACTTAAAAGGTTGTTTTCAGTTAATGTTAAAAAATGGGACTTTTTAAAAGGGGGTTTTAAAAAAGGGGAAAAAATTTAAAATATATTCTGGCTTCACCACCCTTTAGAAACGAATGTTTATCATACTTTTTTAACCGAGTTGATTCTTTTTCTGGTATAAAATGTTTCCGTTTTTTCCTATACCGAAAATTTAAATGGGTTATCCCTTTCCCGTTTTAAAACAAAAAATAAAGTATTAATTTAATATTTTGACTTTTTAAAAAAACCTTTTGTTAACAGGGATGGGGTTATAACATTGCAAATTTCCATGGAATAAAATTTTTTCTGTCTAAAAATTTGCTTCCTTTGCTCAGGCCCCGTACGTGGCCGCGGTAACCGAGTGGTATGGGTATCGGATCGTGGCTTCCTTGTTACGGTTCGAGCCCAGTACCACAAAAGACCCTTGAAAGGGCGCGTGCCGTTAAATCTGTCGAGTTGAAACGTCCTCCGTTGGTGTGGTGTGGTAGTTGGGGGGGGTGGTTCCAGCTCGATGTTGATCACGTCATTTGGCCATGGTTCAAAATTCGTGGTCCCCTCAAAAAACCCCCCTTTTTATTGAACATGGCGTTAATATTTTTAATCAATTTTATCTTACCGAAGACAGCCTTAAAAATAACGTTTCCTCACACAGTGTTAATGCAGTGTTCATTCCATGCTGTTTCAAGTACGTGCCCCTCTTCTATCCTAGTGACTGGAGCGAAGTGGAGGCCAGAACACCCAAAAACCCTTTGAGATATTTGGGAAAAGCCTAAGGCAACAGTCAAACATCTATGTCTAAAGTAGATTGAGACATAACGGGCAACATGCGGTATTCCATTATCTTATTGAAAGGTAATATCCTTAAAAGCAAGCCATATCCTCCATTTCTTAGATCTGAAATGTTTCCCGACTTTTAAATTATGACGATTGAGTATCGTGTCATGTACCCACTGATTGCCCCTACCATCCCCCCGGTGGGCCTGGTGGGGTTTTAACAAACTGCCCAATTTGTGCGGGGCTTTCATCCGTTTTAGCTAACAGTCCTCTTGGGGGTTCCCCAGAATGGCAATTCTTTCCCAACAAATCAAGAACGTGGTTATGTAAATTAGGAATTATATAATTTAAAATTGGAAGTTACCAGAAGAGGTCTATGTCGGGTTTTTTGTCCCATTAGAAGTGATTCAAGGGCGAAGTGAAGTCCCAAGTAGAATAGCTGTAAAGTGATTTGAGATAAAATTTGAGGAATCCTGTAAAATTAACCTAGCCTTGGACGGTGATCCCAAAATGGATCTGAGACCAAAAAGGGAAAATTTCGGATTAAAAAGGGAGTACAGAATGCAAAAACTGCTTTTTTTTCGAGGATATAGCGGTAAGCGAAATTTTTTAATCTATAAGGAAAGTGCGTTAAAGTGAGATAGGAATTAAATATAAAAGTTAATTCGCGGTCAAATTTTCGTGATTATTTAATAATACGTGTTGCGT